>PVKA01008720.1:0-71687 GCA_004027165.1 Ctenomys sociabilis
TTTTTTTTTTTTTTTTTTTTTTTTTTTTTTTTTTTTTTTTTTTTTTTTTGTCTTTTTGAGACAGGGTCTCGCTATGCAGTTCAGGCTGGCTTTAAGCTCACTTTGTAGCTCAGGCTGGTCTCGAACTCACAACAATCCTCCTGCCTCAGCCTCCCGAGTGCTGGGATTACAGGCATGCGCCACCACGCCCGGCTTGCACTTACATTATTTCTTACAGAAATATTCCCTTTGATATATAAGTGCCTTGAATTACAAGTGTGTACCCAGAATGAGTTGTGTGCACCATCCAAGCAAGAAGAATTGTGTGAACAACCCAAGCAATGTCTTACTGTGTGTGTGTATGTATGCATGTATGTATGCATGTATGTATGTATCTGTCTGCTGTTGAAGCTCAATTTTTTCTATCCAGCTAAATGAAAATATAAAAGTATTATGAGACTCAGAGAGAAACAGAGATAATTGTTTGGAATTGAAATAATGTAGGCTTAATGCTGAGTTGTTTTCCTTTTTGGCATTTTCTTTTTTTTAATCTTTTTTTTTTAACAGAGAATGCAAATATTTAAAAAATGATACAGAATTTCATTAAAGAAATGAATAGAATGTCAACAGTATTTGTTATACTGCATAATGTTGTCCTCAAATTAATTATTTAGATTGCCAAATATATGCATGTAAAATTGGTACAAAAAGTTATAAGAAATTAAAAAGGAGGAAAAAGAAGAAAAACATTATTAGTAACTGTTCCTTTCAATAGACTAGGAGAAATCAGTTGTACAATTATCCAAACTGAACTGAATATAGGTTTAAAATAAATTTTTCCTTTTTTTTGGTCCTTTCCCTTATCACAGTTGTTTCTCTCCTTTGAACAGATTCTTTGCCTTTCACAATATCTATTGTACTTTTCAAATTTTATTTACTTCTTCAGGTTCTTTAAGGTGAAAATATATTTGCACATGTGGGTATAATTTATTTTACTTTTAAGTATGTTCTCTGGTTGCATGCACTTACCTACAAAAGCCTAGCATTTATCTTTTTTATAGCTGAGTCATACTCCTTTGTGTAAAAACACCATATCCTTTTAACCATTCCTCAGTTGATTCACATTTGGCTTGTTTCCAAGAGATGGCTACAGTAAACCTGGGTACACATATACCACTGTGGTATGATGTTTTTAGTTTTTCCGGAAATGATACTGTTATGGTTTGTGTGTAGTTGTCCCTGCAAAGCCTCATGCAGCGATGGGGCAGACTCCTAGAGTTTGTGATTAACTTCCGATCCACTTCGATTATGGGCGTGAGTGCTATACCCAGCCTGCACAGTTAGCCTGAATACAACTTAAGTGAGACAGGCTTGCTTTTTTGTAGTCATTGTTGCTGCTGCTATTGCATTTTGCTCTTTGCTGTCTTCCACCACTGTGAAAAGTTGCTCTCAGCCATGTGTCACTCTGCAGTGGAGTCAGCTGAATATGGACTGCAATCTCCAGTAACTGTGAGCTAAATAAACCTTTCCTTCCTTCATTTTGGGTGTCTGGTATTTGTCTCAGCAACAGGAGAAGAGTAACTGAGACAAATATTCAGGCGGGGAATAGCTAGGTTGAATGGGACGTCCAATCCTTGCCTTTTGAAGAATCCCCACAGCGATTTCCATATTATTGTATGAGTCTACACTCCCACTAGTGGTAGAGAAGGGTTACTTTTTCCCCACAGCCTGTCTAGCATTTGACATTGGCTGACATCTTGTTGGCAGCAATTCTTTCTAGGATGAGATGGAATCTGTGTCTTTTTAATTTGCATTTCTCAAAAGATCAATGATGCTGAACATTTTTTCATATATCTATTTGCCACTTGTATCTCTTCATTTGTGAAGTGTATATTCATCTTAAATGCCCATTTTTGGATTGGGTATTTGAAATTTGAAGGTCTTATATTTTAAAATTCTTTTTATGTTCTAGATAGAGGGCCTTTGTCTGAGGGGCAATTGTCTATAATTTTTCCCCAGTTCACAGCTTTTCTTTTTACTCTGTTGGGGATTTCTTTTGACATGCAGAAATTTTTCAAAGAGATGTGATCCCAGTTGTTGATTCTTTGAAGTATTTCCTGTGAAGTTTGGTTTTTGTTCATGAACCCTCTGTGTACAATGTACTCCTATGTCTTTGAGGTTTCTGCCTGTAATCCCAGCACTAGGGAGGCAGAAAGCAGGAGGATCACTGTGAATGTGGGCTGCATAGTGAGACCCTGTGTACAAAAGAAAAACTAAAAAAAAAAAAAAAAAAAAAAAAAAAAAAAAAAAAAAAAAGAAAAGAAAGGCAGAAGACATCACAATCCTTAACTTAAAATTACGCTACAAAGCTACTGTGATAAAATCAGCATAGTACTGGAAAAATTAAAAAAAAAAAAAGGAGAAGGTCTGATGATCAGTGTAACCAATTAGAAGATGCAGACACAGCTACAAACACAGTCAGCCTCCTGATCTTTGGCAAAGGTGCCAAAGATATACACTGGAAGAAAGATGGCTTCTTTAATAAATGATACTAATGAGCATTATTTTGCTAAGGAAGTGAGAGTTGATTGGCTACTAGGTGAATGGGAGGAGGCAGGAAGGGAAAATGATTAAGGATGGACTCAGTGAAAAAAGAGGTATGGTGTCTTTGTCACAGGGGGAGTGGATGTTGCACTTTATTTTCCCCTAGGGCTGATAGTCTACAGTTAAACATTTGGAAGGTAGAATTTGGGGATATGTATTTTTCACATTGAAGTGGAAAATATCCTATGAGACATAGTGTGGGGTCAGGGAAGAGCTTGTAATGAATAGATGAAATGACGTATATGGATACCATTTGCAAACTTTTAACATTAACAGAAGAAAAGGGAAAATTTGATATTGGAAGTAAGTGTGAAGAGAAAGCTAAGGAGCAAGAAGAGAGAGAGTTCATTACTGGATGTGCCTTTTGGTACAGGACAGCGGCTCTAAAATTTTATGTGATTCAAGAGGTCTGTGAAGATCTGAGAGCTTGTATAAATAGCAAGTTCTCAGACACATATTATGTGGCTGGTTTTGGAGGTACACTTTGAGATGCTTTGCTCTTTAGGCTTACATAACCTGTTTAGGGGAAGAGGTTTGGAAAACCAGTCACCACTTTCTGGTATGGACCTCAATAGTTTCATTTTGTTACCTGTATTAAAAGTAACTCTTAAGAGGCTGGAGAGATAGCTCAGAGGCTACCTGGCAAGCACAAGGGCTCAATCCCAGGCCTTGTACACCATGAGTTCTCAGTCCCTGATCCCTGAGCACACCATGTTGGTCCTGCATCCCAGGGCATCCACAGTGTGGCCTTGGAACCTGGCATAGTGGCACATGCCTGTAATCCCAGCACTTGGTAGATTGAGACAGGAGAATCTCTGTGAGTTCAAGGCTAACCTGGGGACTTCACAAGTAAGCACAAGGCCAGCCCAAACTGCATAAGGAGACCCTGTCTGAAAAAAATAAAAAGGTGACCTTTAGACAATTATCAAAGATGTAAACTAAGTTGAGAGCCTTGAAGTCTAACAATGGGATTGATCTTGATTACTTGTGTACACTGAGAGCCTAAGAAATCTCTAAGGTCAGTAAATGGGCTTTTCTTACCACAGAACTGTGTATAGTAACAGGTGAGGTTGTAGGAGTCATAACACAGGTAACTGTAAATGTAGTGTATAAGAGAATGCTATGGTCAGAAATAACTACAGAATAACTCAAATTCCACAGCAGCATTCCACATTTATCTATACTTTTCCTCAGAGTTCTGTGTCAAAATTATAAGCCCTATCTTCTCCCCTATCTGGTACAGCAATAGAATTAGTTATGAATGTTTTCAGCTATGCAGAAGAAACAAAGATACTGACCAACATAAGCTAAGTAAATGGATGGAGTGTTTGATTCAGCAGCTGTGTGACTTCAGCTTTCCTTTACACCTTTCTTGACCTTTTTGTGTAGCTTAGTCCATGGGTCTTCTGGAAAATAGTCCATATATGCTAGGAAAGAATGTTTGTTGGTTAGTGTTCCATAGATATCTGTTAGTGCTGTTTGTCCTTGCTCAGGAGCTAGGTAGAGAATCATCCTAGCCTTCTTGGCTGCACGTGGGGAACTAGAGTCTGTCATGTAGAGGCAGGGCCTGGCATAAGTGTGGAGGTATAAGCATGCTGGAACTCCATGCTTCATACTCCTGATGTTCTTACCAAGATTTGGTAGATTTTCTTGAACAGTTCTTTTCCATTTACTCTATGGCTTTAGGGTCATTTCCAGAGATTACATTTTTAGAACATTTTCAACACCTGAATGGTTGTTTAACTGGAGAGAGAGTCCACAGTACTCACACCACCATTCTGGAAGTTCATTTTGCATGTAGGCTTTAATATTAAGAGCATCTTCCTAGTGTTTTATGTGGGCTGAAAAAATTAAAGCAAGGTCAGTGAAATCATGGATGTTTAATAATAGAACATGAGAAAAGCTAACCTGCAAGATAAACACAGAGTAAATAAAGACTTGTGGAAAATGTATCTTCAGATTTTATTTATTTCTATTTTATTTTCATTAGTACGTGTTTGCAGTCCATATATCCCGTAACCATCTTGTGGAATGAGTACACATACATAGTACAATTTGTTTCCTCTTTAAAAATCTCCTCCCGGGCTGGGGAGATGGCTCAGTAGAATAAGCACTTGTGGGGCAAGCACAAGGGCCTGAGTTCAATCCCCAGTTCCACCAAAAAAAAAAAAAATCCCCTCCCATCCTTCCCCCAAAGTCTATAAGTAAATGACCATTATAGACTATTAAAATAGACATCTTTACATCTTCATAGTAAACAGACTTAGGAAAAAATAAACTATATTTGCAAGATGTTGAATAAGCATAATTTTCACTTAATTTTGTGGTAACTAATATGCAACACCATTAACATTTCCCTTATTTTTCATTTTCAGCAAATGAAAATTTAATGTACTGCTATAAATTCTAGAAAACACTAAATTCAACAGCTTTTTACTTAAAATTTCCAAGAGTTGAGTTGCTATTAATATATGACTTAGAAGTTAAGGTATTATGAAAATTATGGAGTTCAATAATTTATTTTTGAGCTGGATTTGGAGCAAATGAATGATACAAAGGAAAGTGACAAGTGGATTTAACTCTGAGGGCAATTTAATATTCAAAGAACAGTTTCATTAAGTATACTGACTTACTGAATCCTCTACTCACTCTGTTCGTAAGAGATATCCCAGAGAACATGGTTATGACCAGTAAATACATGGTCAATATTAAGTCATTACTTGGATTAAATGGCACATGGTAGTAACTAGTCCTAATAATGTGACCTGCAATTTTTTTTTTTTTTGAACTGGGGATTAAACTCAGGACCCTGCTCTTGCCAGGCAAGCACTTATTCTACTGAGCTATCTCTCTGGCCCCAGAGTAATTTCTGAGTTATATCTGAATCCTGTGAACTTATGTGTACTAGACTCATGACTATGACTGGTAGAAGGAACAGATCTCCCCAACTTAACAGTTTGGGTAGCGCTCTAAGGATTGTTGCCAGGTAGCATAGTTATTTTTCCCTTTAGACCCACGCAGGATTGGCTCCACAACCCATATGTTCATCAATATCGGAAGATGTACAGTTCTCTTATGCGAAGCGATCTGCAAGTGTTGCATATAACTTATACGCATCTTCTCATAGACTTGAAATAAAAGTTACTGTACTTATACCTAATACTCAGTAGTGCTATGAAAGGGTAGGTACTGTGAATACACTAGTTATATTTCATTCTTTAGGAAATAATACCAAAAATACCTTTGTTCTTGTTCAGTATAGATACATATTTCTCCTCTGGATATTTTTTTTTCTCTGAAGTTGTTTGATTGGAGGATGTAGGGTCTGCTGATTTGGAGGGCTGACTGTATAACTGCCAAAGGCTGGTTGATGTGCTTTACTCCACTTGAAGATCTCCAGTGACACTGCCTGCATAACTCACTATCAGGCTAAACTGGAGAGAGCTAGACTATAGTGTTTAGCAGGTGACAGCGCTGCAGAAGGAGAGTGTGGGAAGATGCCAGTACTTCCAGTTCAGTAGTTTAACTGTGCTGCATGCAGCCTCCTTTATAAGCAGGGTTTCCGATGAAATTGCAGTTTCAAAACAATGTAATAGTCCTTGAGGTAAGATATGCAAGTCCCTATAGAAATTTCATTTCTTTCTTGATAGTTCAGCCTGGACAGTTTTCAAAATAAGCAATGAACAGTCAAACTACTGGAGGTGGAGAAACATTAGATGGCCACTATTTTCCAAATCATCTTTCTTTTGTAGCTTTCATTTCAATGCAGTATATTTAGAGTTGCAAAATAATTTGACTTCTTTGCATTTATTAGAACCATTTGCCTAGATAGCTGATAACTGTTAATAGAAACAGATGTGGAAGTCTATTCACATTTCTTTAGAAAAGTGCTAGTACTCTCTGTCCCACAGGGGACTTCAACACACATTTCTGTAGCTGCTGCCTTTGCTGCTTCTTTTGTATATATATATTTTTTTTGTTACAGACAGCATTGCTGCCACTCTCTGATGTTTAGAAGCTTCTTGCACCAGTGTTGGCGTATTTCAAAGTCATTATCTTTGTTCAGACTGGTATAACAGCATAGCACATAGTAGGTAGATTAAGTAACCCACATTTATTTTATGCAATGCTGGAGTCTGAAAGATACAAGACCAAAGTATCTCAGATTCTAATCTTTGTACAATGGCAGTTTCTTCCTCTGTCCTCATATGGTTAACAGAGGAGATTCTAGTGCCTTTCTCTAGCACCACTGTTTTCATGTCTTCATCTAAACTTTCCAAAAGGCCCAACTTCTAACACCATTTCATGTTCTCAACATGTGTACTTCAGTAGAATAAAAGTATTCAGCTTTGTAACTAAGTATGTGAAGGCTGGGATCTTCAGGAGATTAACCCAGAAATCTAGACTCTGTTCTGTCAGCAAGTGCACTTTTTGTCTCTGGGAACTACTTCCAAGAGTTGTCTGGTGTGATCTCTGTTTCTGTTCTGTGCTGAAGGAATATTCACTGCTGCACCTGTCATTAGTGAAGACTTCTCTGCCCTGTCTGCCAAGAAGTGCAGCAGGAGGTTCTGTAAATAGAATTCCTTGGACTCCGTCTGGCTCTCCTGAAGTATAGTCTCTACCCCCTCATCTTTTAAAGTTATAAACAAGGTTGAAAGTGTTATGTGTCAATAAAGTTTCTTCCTGCTTTGAGAGTTCAGAGATTACACATACAGTAACTAGGAAAAGTAGGGAAGTTACACGGGCCATTGTTTAATTTATACCTTGACCAATGAACCAGCAGCAAAGCGATGAAATGCCCTAAAGGGGATGTTGTAGAGAGGGAATGAAAGTAACAGATCAGGAAAAGGAGGGATGTAGAGTTGAGAGGAGAATGGTCTGTTGTGTTTAGTTCATGTGAGTAAGATTTACCATGCTAAGACTTTGGTATGCAATTGTGGGGTGCAAGTGGAGGACCCGAGTGAGAAAAGGGAGTGGTGCGTGGGCACTGCCCACTGTGGCACAGTGTTTGTTTCTTAGGTTACAGCCTCCTCATTGTTTCTTTCCAGAGCTTTAACTTTTAAGCCTTTTCTGATTGATTGCTGTTATGCTTCTGGCAGCACTTGTGGAGGACCCAAGTGTCTAAAAGCAGAGGCTGTGGGAGCCCTTGTTTGTGTCTTTACTGACATGTCCAGGTTTCCTCAGTTCTGTTAGTCAGTGTGGTTATTTGGCCCAGTGCAAATCTGTGTTCTGGACTGTAGTATGTACATGCTCACACTGGATCTAGTTTTGTCTGGTTTGAACTTTGCTTTAGTTTGATTTGTAATTCTCAGGAATTCAACACTGGGCCTTTGCATACTCTAGGCACACACCAAGGTACACTCTAAACTATATATTTTACTTAAATAAACTCATAATTTATAATTCTTCTCTGACTCGACTCTTCACCAAAGGTATTTTTGTTTATATTCTCTTACTGTCTATTGTGGATGTCCACTCTTTTGGCTTGCAGGAGCACCACTGAGTGAAGAGGACTCATTTTAAGGCACACTTAGCTTCCTTTTAAAATGCCCTTTATTATAGAACTAAACAATGGATGTCAATGTTGGTTATGGATAGTAGTTTTGCTATGTTTCACTTGTACTTACTGTTCGATGACTGCTTTGTAGGATGACTGCACACTTTACCCTTTCTACTGTTTTCATTTTTGGCTCTTGAATAACGGTGAAATACATCTTTGTTAAAATATATTTTCCTGCACATGCATACGAGTTTCTCTGTAGGGTGCCAGGAAAGTACCTTGGTAAGGACAGACACCACACCCAACCTTAGTCAAAGGTGGGAGGTATGAGAGTGTAACTTGGGTTGAGGAGATGCACATCCCTTATTCTTCTATTAAGCAAATGCAAGAGGAAAACAGCTCCTACTGTGAACTTTTGTCAGTCTGGTAGGTGTGAAATTATGTTTCGCTGTGGTTTTATTCTTGCTAAGTCGATACTTTTAATACAGGGACCCATTTGTCAGAAACATGGTGATGATTATTTTTTCTACTATTAAAGTGGTAGAACTTCTCCAAATAGCCTGCCAATTATTGCTGAATATACTTCCAGTTCATTTTATGAGACGAATATAAACATAAGATTGTTGTAATTCATGATAATTTATAATTTTTGTTACTCTCACTTATTTTGCCTGGTTGCACCTCAACAGTTTTGCTGTTGCTATTGCTTACTTTTTTCTACATTTTGGCTGATGGTTTTTGTATTTTCATTTTAAATTATATCTACATTCATATGTATGTGCTTATATACTCAATATATGTTGCTTTTATAAGTATTTACTTCATTTATTTATTTACTTTTTGTGGTACCAGGGATTGAACCACTGAACTATATTCCCAACTCTGTTTTTTTTTTTTCAACACAGGTTTTTTTCGAAGATGCCCAAGAGTGACTTGAACTTCAACTCTTCTTGCTCGACTCTCCCTCAGTGATGGTATACAGGCATGCCCCACGGTATTTAGTTCTTCTTACCCATTTATAATTTTTGTTTTTAAATGCTGAGAGATTTACTATAAGACTATGTATGGATTTCAATGTACCTTCTTATTTTCTATTATTGGTCATTATGTCCTATATTTTAAATATTTATACATTTTAGCACATCTATGAAGCTTCATATGCATCTCATATTTTTATATTTTTTCCAGAAATACTTCTAGAACTCTGTATTATCTTTTTTTAAAGGTCAGCTCCATTTTCTCTACTATTATTTCTTCACTTACAAGTTCTAAAAATTTTTTTTAGTATTTTACTGTTTTCTGTGAAAATTGTGACATGTACAATTAAAATCCAGTTGTTAGTTAAAATCTATACCCTCCTCCAGGGCAACACAAGTTTCATCAAACAATGCAGCTCATTAGATGAAAATAATAAGTTTTAGTCTCCTATGGTACAGTGTGGTGACTATTTTATGAATCACTAAGAAGAGGAGGTTGAGTGCTACAAAGTACTGGTAAAGAGATGGAAACACTGATTGCCCTGTTTTTATCAATACATATTTTGAAATATGATATTGTACTTTGTAACTAAGTACAAGTGTTATTTGTTAATAAAGATTTTTAGGCATGCTTAGGGGCCAGGAAATGTTAACTTCCATGGTTTAACCAATAAATGACATGTTAAATCAAATCATGACACTGTAAGTCCAAAATTTGTACAACAAATTTAAGAAAGCCCACTCAATTTATCTACTTCTCAAGTAGATTTTTTTTGGTGTATTTAAATTCTGCACTAAAATAAAAATTCTACAATGCTTTGTGCTACTGCTTTACCTAGATTTGTTTTCACATTATTGGCTTTGCTCTTCACTGTGCCTCAAATCTTAGATTTTTATGTGAGATTTTATTTTTTTATCTATATCTATCTGTCTATCTATGTATCTATCTATGCATCTATGTGTCTGTCTATCTATCATTTATGTATCTATGTATCTATCTATCTAGCATCTATTTATTATCTATCTATCTATGTATCATCTATCTATCTGTCTGTCTGTCTGTCTTTCTGTCTATCTATGTATGTATGTATGTATCTATCTATCTATCTATTATCTATCTGTCTGTCTGTCTGTCTATGTATGTATGTATGCATGTATGTATGTATGTATGTATGTATCTATCTATCTATCTATCTATCTATCTATCTATCTATCTATCTATCTATCTATCTATCATCTACCTATCTAGTTGGTATAGGTTCTGCTATGCAGATTGGTCTCATAGTGACCCTCCGTCTCTGCCTCTCCAGTGCTGGGATTGTAGGCATATGCACCACACCTAGTTTTGGTGGCCAGTTTGGTGCCCAGGGCAAGCACAGCATGCAGTGCCAGAGATCCTACCCAGGTCCTTTCCCTTGCCAGGCAGGTACTTAGACCACTGAGCTATCTCCTCAGCCCCTGTGTGAGATGTTTTATAGTGAGAATATACATACTTTGGCATCTTAGGGCAGTGTAATGGTTATTTTATATGTTAACAGGATGGGATTAAGGGATTTCTAGACAGCAGTTAAAATATTATTTCTCCTATGTCTGTGAAACTGTTCTTGATGAGATTAGCATATGAACCAATGGACTAAGGAAGGAATATGCACCTTCCCCAGTGTAAGTGGACACCATGAAGTCCTTTTAGGGTGGTAATAGGAAAAATAGTAGAGAGAAAAGGAGAATTAATTAACTCTGCTTTTTCTGTTTGAATTGAGACATCGATCTTCTCCAGCTCTTTGTCTTGGTGACTCAGTTTGAATTATAACATCTCTGTCCCTCACTTCTCTATCCTCTGGGCAGCAAGAGTTGGGAACTTCTCATTTTCTATGGTCTGATGAGCCAGTACCCATAATTTAGCTACTTTCTCCCTTTTTATTTTGCAGTTCCCTTTTTTTGTTTCTATTTTGCTAGAAAACCTTAACCAAAACATGCTGCTTGTAGAGGAAAACTCAGTTTTTGTCACAAATCATACATATTTCATCTTCCTTATGGAAGGATTTTGTCATCAGTTATAAAATTCTAGATTGGCAGTTTTGCTTGTTCTGAGCATATTGAACACACCTGATTTATAGCTTTTGTGGCACAAATCCAAAAGGTAAGATGATCTATGTTTTCTCTAGCATAAATTTCAAGAATTTTTGATTTTTGGTGTTCTATAGTTTCACAACAAGAATGCGGTTATGTAACTCTCTATATCTCTATATCTGTATCCATGCATCCATTTGTACTTTTTCTTTGTCATACTTCATATTTGCTATATGATCCAGATCTGATATTTAGAGACTTTAAAAAATTCTAGAATATTCGTATTTATTATCTATTATATATTAATTTTTCTAAAACTTCTGGTAGATATGCATTGTCTTATCCTTTTTCTTTAATTGGTCTCTAAAACAAACAAACAAACAAACAAACAAACAAAAACCTCATTTTTTATATTTCATGAAAGGGCTGGCCAGAGAGCTCACCAGATTAAAGTGCCTGCTTAGGCAGATGCAATGGTCGGGAGTTCCATCTCTGGCCTGCCTTGCCAGGCCCACAGCCAGGGCACACCGAGATGGCAATTGAGACTTGGTGTAGTGATGTCCACCTGTAATTCCAGCACTTGTTAGGTTGAAAAATAGGATGTATCACTACAAGTTCTATCTGTGTACTGAGACACTGTAAACCCAGTAACCTTGTACTAAATACACAAGAAAATTAAAAATAAAAACATATATTTCATGCAAATTGTGATTTTTTGTTTTATGAGACAGGGTCTCATTATGCAGTTCAAGCTGGCCTTGAGCTCACTTTATAGGCCATGCTGGTCTCGAACTTGCAAAAAGATCCTCTTTACTCTGCCTCCCATGTACTGGGATTACAGGTGTGTATCACCACACCTGGCTATATTTATCTTTTAGTTCATTATTTTTCTCTCTAGTTATACTGAGGTATTTAATGTATCTCTAAAGCTTTAAATTTTAATTACATATTTTTAGTAATTCTGTTACATTAATTTCACATATTTGTCATTACTAGTAATTTCATTGCTTATATTTTTCATTTAGCCCTCCTATTTTATATACATATAATAGTTATTTAACATTCATGAAGAATGCTAGTATTTTAATAATACTAATTTCACAATGTCAACTTCTTTCCCTGTCTGATATTAAGGGGTGTTTTTTACGCTTTAATTTACAGTATTGTGTCTATGTTTCAAGATTTAAAAGAGAACTATCTGCTAATGTATTTCTGGATATTTTCTATAGAAATATTTTTGAGGTTTTCAGAGATAATGCAAGCTTGCTCATTGCACAAAGAACCTGAGAGCTTCATTCCTTTAGGTGGCTATGAATGCAGAATAACTACCTTTTCATTTAAGGTTTTATGGGCCACAGGGATGCATGGTTTCAGTTTGCCAATGTGTATGAGTTTGAGATTGTAGCTATAAACTCTCAGTGAGCAAATTTTTCTCTGTTTTCCTGTACCAATGCTGAGGAGTGTGTTTATTTGCTTGTGGTGTATTTATTTCTTCTTCATCCTGACACTCACAATAAAGTCCACTGGGATTTCAGTCTAATAAAGGAGACTTATCTCATACCTGCTATAATCTTGCATTTATTGCCTGACTCTTATGCATATTTCAAAGCAGAAGTACAAAAAATCATGGGACTTCTATCTGAAAATTGGCTACTTATAAAGTTTGAGAGATTTTTGATTTAACTCTGAATCCCTGAATAATTTGATTTAGTGGGATATTTTCTTTTCATGAAATTCAAGTCTTCTTCTCTTGCTCATTTACATACACAGAAAACTTCTCTAAAATGCAATGTGCTATGCTCCGGTTTCTCTTCAGATCATGTAAATCTTTCGCCTTTTACAAAGCAATGTGCTGCTTTTATTTTGTCTCCTGATACATAGTTTTGATAATTCCTTAAAAATAATCTCTAATGATTGTCATTACTATTCATAAAATTACCTGAAAATTGTTAATGAGTATAGCAGGAATCAAGGACGATTTAAATATCCTATTAAAATACTTCAGTGCAATTAGATCAAATATGTTCTTCTGATACCTAATTTTGTAAGGTAATTATAGATCAAATATTTGATAAGGTTAAGAGTTGATTTTTCTTGCCCTGGGAATACAAGATTTTTCTTTAAGTGTCATTTACATAAATATCTTGGAAATACCATCCATGCTAAATCTTGCTGTGACTTCCATCTGTACAGCTACTTTCTCTTAGTTCAATGAGAAGAAAGTTTTACACTAATAGTGTTTAGACAAGACAGCACATCTGCATTTTGTACTATGAATAACTACTATGAAGATAACAATGTGCAATGTATTGGTTATTGTAACTGTACTACTAACCTGTTTTGAAACTATTTTATTGCTACTTCTTTCTCAATAAAATTATTTAAAAATATATAGTTGCACAAAACAGAAAATGTGTGGAAATTTTTATATGTTCTTCTGAAAGAAGAAAGGAATGTGGAGAGCTGAGTTATTCAGAGATAGTGTCACTTACCATCACCTATTATCACCCACTGAAAATCTATTTTTAAACTCCATTTTGCCTGTTGAATGTTTTTCTTTGATTTTGAGCAAGGGCAAAATTTCATTGAGCTGTATGAATCATTCGAATGATCTATCTGAGATTATATTTATATTGACACTTGCAAAAAGCATCTTGCTGTAACTTTCCATCAGTGGATGGCAATTATTGAGATAATCTGAACTTCTCACCTTCATAGTAGTGAGATCAATAACTCAGGATTACACTGGCAGGAGGGCCATGCCTGCCATACTCATGCCATTAATTTCTTAAGATACAGCAAGTTATAATCATGCCTGCAATAAGCAAACATAACATTTTTGATCGTAGACACAGGTGCAGTGGTGTCGTATTCTACTTTTTGTGCCTTTTTTTCAACTTCCTGCACTGTAGACTGGTTGGCAGCAGTTAGAAATATGCAGTGACTTATTAAATTTTGAGAACAGGGATACTTCTCAGTTTTGAAATAAAGTCACTGCCACAAAACAATTATATCATTAATCTAAAATGTATAGATCCCTATATATGAATATTAAAAAGGTACAATTTATTAAGAATGTTTTCTCTCAATTTTATGGTTTCACTCCATGTTTCATAAAATAGTTATGATCTGATGGAACCCAATTTTCTTTTTCAGATAAGCCATAATTAATGATTTTTTGTACTGATCTAGATGACCTCGGTGTGCACATCAGTTTGAACAAATTTTAGACTTATTTCTTTTTTTTTGTGACCAGCTCAGCCTGCCCTAGGGGTGGGGCTGGCATGGTGTATGGTGCCAGGGATCAAACTGCAGTCCCTGCACTTGCCTAAGTAGGTTCTTCAGACTGCTGAGCTATTTCACCAGCCCCTAGACTGATGTCTTCTTGAATCTAGTGTGCATCTCCCTTTTTTCAAGGACTATTTACTTTATGAAAGTTGTAATTATTATTTTAAAATGCAGATATTCAACTTACTGCATAATTGTGTGCTTGTCAGAACATGTTTGCAGTACATAAGGAAGACATTTACTGCATGGAGTTGGTACATGTGTATGGTTCATTCCTTTTCATTTTCCTTTCCCCTCCTCTTTCTGTTTCTTTTCTCCATCTCTTGGTTTCCAATAAGTACTTGTAATTATAAATACTTCCTCTACCTCATTAAGATATAACTTTTAAAACTGTGTCCTTTTGAGATCTGTAGCACAGTAGAAGTATACATCTTCAAATTACCTAAGATACTAGTCTTCCCCAGTCTTATAACTCAGTCTCCATTCATGTCTTCAACGTTACTTTTTCTTTTTAATATTGTTAACATAAAATTCACCAGCATTATTTCACTGGTTATATTTTTACATTTTCTTCACTTGAAATTCACCTTTCTTATATTCAGCCATTATAATTCTATCTGTACTTCTAACAAAGAAGGATGCCATGATCCACTTTTAAACACTCACAAGGGAATTAATTGCTCTATGATTTTTATTTTTATAGTATGCTCATCATTATCTACCTTACACTATGGTTATTCTGAAACACAAACTGTTCCTTTTTTTGTTTTGTTTTGTTTTTTTGGTAGTACCAGAGATTGAACTCAGGACCTTGTGTTTGCCAGGCAAACACTTATTCCACTGAGCTATTTCCCCGGCCCCACAAACTGCCTTTTATTTTCTTTTTATATCTTCCAACATGAGTTTGTGTCTAGTTCATCTTTGTAAATTTCCAGTTGCATCATATCAACCTTGCATATGGTAGAAGTCATGTTAAAGATGTATGTCAGGTATGTGAATTCCAAACACATTAGTAGATGCAAGAGTGTTCTCTCCATCACAGGCAGAGCTGCGTGCTAAGCAGTGGCCTGAGCTGCATGCACCAGAAACTTCTTTTCAATTACACATGTGAGTCCTCAGGGAGTTCAGAACTGCTTATTCTTGCTCTTGCCTACCAGAGTCACAGATGTAACCATCGAATTGCATTCTCAGTTTAGGAAAACATGAATAAAGTCAGAGAAAAGAAGAAAATACCCTGGCAGGAATGTTCTATATTGTATCCCAATTTAAACTTTTAGCTCATTGATACACAGAAGTAGAGTTGTAATTCGAGTTAGGGAGCACATCTGAAAAAAAATGAGGATGTTTATTTTCATTTTTCGGGGTCCACAGTTAAAGTCCTCATAGGAAAAAAAAAAGCCAGTGTACTGATCAGTGTCCAAGCTCTGGAGATCGATCTGTCTAGATAAGGGTCATGTTCTTGGCTGCCTCTGTACAATATCCACACACTCTCTTCCTTAGTTACAGAACCCAGTCTTTTTCCAGTATGCCAGGGTACCTAGTTGAGCACTCATTACAGCAATCTCCCTTGCTGCTATATTATGTGATGCAGGGCAGTCTGGCCAGTGAAAAATAAGTGAGGAGACTGAGGTTAAAGAAGTTGTCTTTTTCTTTTTTTCCTGTCTAACTTGATATCATTTTCTAGTGACTAAGAGAGTAGACCATTTTGGAAGCATGAAGGAGACAGTTAAACCTGAATAGAGAGTAAAGTCAAGGACTGAGGATCTCTTCTGACATTTGGGTGTAAGCACTGGGGTTAGCTTTCCTTCTTTGCTTATGTGTGTGCATGTGTAAATTAACTTGTTAATGCTAATGCTCTATGTGGCCAAGTACAAACCTGAAAAATATAGCAGACATGCCTGGAGAATGTGTGGATGATCCACCCACCTGTGTCAGACCAGGCCTCTAAATGCCTTATGCCATCTTCTATATACCCTCAGTTTACTTGTCAGTTGGTTGAATTCAGAAGTTCTAAGAAAGAAAATGCCATAGGATGCTAGAGCCATTGAAAGAAGTAAGAATTCACAAACTACTACTAATCTACTATATATATTATCAGATTGTGATGTGAACCAGTAGCAAGCCTTTATCTTGTTAAGCCTTTTTAGAATCATTGGCACAGTTAGAATTAGTAACTCCAACCACATTCAGTATTCATGAACAGATGATGAGAGAAACAAAATGAAGTATACTAATATTATGGAAGATTATTCAGCTTTAAATGAAAGGCAAATCCTGCTGTTCATGTAGATAAACCAGAGGATGTTTTTGTAAACAAAATATGCCAGTGTAGAAACACAGGTACTGCATGATTCCATTTACCTCAAGTATCTAAAAGTGCCAAACTCAAAGAATCAGAGACCACAACATAGGACACTATTGTATTTCAGGTCAAGAAAAATTGGAAATCTTTATTCAATGGTTATAAAGTTTTGAGTATGTAAGATAAATAGGATCCAGAGAACTGCTGTACAGCACAATGCCCATAGTTAAAACTATGGTATTGACCTTCAAAATTTGTTAACAGAGTTTATGTCATGTTGTATCATTAACACACTTCTACACTGCTATGGATTATGTGTTTTTGTCTCCCCAAAGCCTCATGCAATCAAGGGGTAGACTTCTAGAGTTTGTGATTAATTCATGATCCAAGGTTGGGATTATGGGTCTGAGTACTGCTAGGATTATGAGTATGAGTGCTATACTCAGCCAGGAGCAGATAGCCTGAAGGTAACATAAAAGAGACAGACTTGTTCTCTGTTGCCATTCTTGTTGCTGTTCTTCCATTTTACTTTCTTGCTCTTTCCTGCTGCCATGAAAGGTCATTCTCTGCCAGGTGCCACTTTGCCTGGGAGCCAGCTGAGTATAGACTGAATCCTTCGTTAACTCTGCACGAAACAAACCTTCCCTTCCTTCATTTTGGATGTAGGGTACTTGTCCCAACAATGAGAGCAGAGTAACTGACACAGACGCAGACACACACACACACACACACACATACACGTGCACACACACTCACGCACACACAAACAAAGAAATAAAAGGAAACTTTGGAAGATTTAGATGTGTCCCTTGCCTGGAGAGTGGTGATGATAGTATAAATGTTTTTATGTGTTCAAATGCATCAAATTATACAACATCATACTAGTAAAATGTAATCATAAATAATAGAACAAAACAAAAACTCCCTCCTAGCATAAGGCTTGTGACAATTCCTATCCAGTTGAGATGCTTTTATTGTAACAGAACCTTCACAGTCAAATTGTTTTAATCAAGGATATTCAGTATTTTCATAAACTAAGAATGGTCGTGCCAGGATTGACTAACCTAAAAGATAACATTATACATTACGAAGGACTACAGAGTCTTTCTTCTCTGCCCCCTGCAGTATTTTGGGTATATTTTCAGGGTGTTCTGTCAATTTCTTCAGGGCTTTCACAAATCTAAAGATCATGATCACATCTAGAAAAGATCCCCCTTCATATGTGTGTCTTCTCAGGGCAGTAGAAACATTTTCCCGAAGCGTGACAGTAGTTGTCTTGTGTTCACAAAGCACAGATCCCTCATGTGCTTGGGCCTAGAGCAGCCACTGACAAGGGAAAAGGGAATGCATGATCCCAACTTCCTCCAAGGACTTTGATATCCTGAGAAAGGTGGATGTGGTAAAGGAGGATGAAAGCAGGCATTAGGCACTGTCCTAGTGTGAGAAAACTTGTTCTGAGAAGGGGATCTTGGCACAGTAAGATCGATACACTAATGAAGATTTGGCCAGTAGATGAGACCAAAGACCTCAAGCACAACATAGTGATGGATAAAGGAATGGATAAATAGAGAGGGTGGAACTTTACTGAGTGAGTGCACTGTCCCACTCCTCTGTTTTTTGCCCTTGGAGGATTTCTTAAGTCTCTCTTGCCTCTCCTTCTGATCCTCAGTTGCTGGGGATGCTGTCTTGTGCTTTACAAGGACCAAGGATGCCTTGGAGCTGTTTTCTCATTTCTGCTATCCTGCCTGCTCCCCCTGCTTTTCACAGCCCCTTCTTTTTTAAAATTTTTATTCATTTTAATGAGAAAGAAGATAATATAGCAATGAAAAAGTTTCACAACAGGTTAGTAGAATGCTTACAATATTAATACATTGCATATTGTTGTCTAGTTATTCAGAGGTCAAGATGCAGACATAATGTCTTTTCTAAAAATATTAGGTTAAACTTTTATTTTTAAACAACTAAGAGAAAGTAACTATATTTCTATCCTACGTCTCTCGTGTGTGTGTGCGTGTGTGTGTGTGTGTGTGTGTATGTACGCACACAACTTTTTTTGGCCATTCTGAGTTTCCTGTAACTCCTGCCACTGTAGACCTCCGCCATGGTATCTTCCCTAAAGGCCATGATTCAGACAGGTTTCCCTTGCATTTTCACTGTTTCTAGATTTCAGTGAGCCCATGCCTCAAAGGAGTCTCTCAGCTCTTCTGCCCCATTTGTAAATTTTTTACATGTTCCTTTGATGAAGACTCTTTGGAAGTAGCTGTGGTGAAAGCAGCTGACATTTTTTGTGACTGGCACATCAGGGAATTCAAAATGGTTACACAAGCCCATGATCTGCTTAACTAATCAGCTGATTTCTTTTTATCCCTTTCTATGGTGGCTTGCTTCTTATGTCTCTTGCTCTGCCATTTGATATACTCTGACTCAATGTTTTTCTCCTGGCTGGGGAAAAATCAATTCTTTCCATGATCTTGTGGCATTCATCAGAATTATGTATAGGATTTTGGGCCAGGTACAATGATACTAACAGCAATCATAGTTGTAACAACAATAATATGCTAAAGAGTCTTGGTTTGTTAGACATTATGGATTTTTAATATTTTTCCAAGGAAAATGATGGCTAATGAAGGACAGAGTTTGGGAATGTCTGAGTTTCCTAGTCACTTAACAAAATAAAAATGTACGTTTCCATAATTTTAAAAATGTATATATACATGTGTTTTGTTTATTAAGAGGAAGTTATACTGCACATGCTAGGTGGCATTCCATATTTTGCATTCAAAAATTATTAGAGCCATTACTAAATAGAAAGTACTTTATATGCTTTAAACAGTGGTGTAAAAGAAAAAAAAAACTTATTACACAGCTGATACCAAAGTTGAGAAACCATGAAGAATATGATATAGCCCAGAAATTACCAACAGTTGCAGAAATCTTCCTATTTCTAAAAACCTGAGTGGAAAGGAGGGACATGGTGTTAATACAGCACAGGAGCTGGAGCCTCTGTATGAGGAAGGTTGATGGAGGAGATAGCAAGGCAGAACTGGTATCATGCTGAGTCCATGAAACAGAGAAGGGAGGGAAAGACAACTAGGTTTCTCTCATCCCTCATCCTCCTGTCTTCTATTGATTAAACATCCTTGATCAGAGGAAGAGAGTTGTCTGTGATACCTAGCAAGGCAGAGAACAAAGAAATCGATTTGAGTATGTAAAGGAGACTGGCTTTAAAGATTGTCCCTTATGTTACTTGGTACATTTTTCACCCTTCTACCCATGTCTAGTGCCTATAAGTTGATTTTATAGTTCTATCCCATCCTCCATCATTTACCCAATAAAACATGTACCTGGTTTACCTCGAAGTGAAGTTCCAAAGTACCTGCATTATCTAGGGACAGATGCTCTGGTGCAGGGTCCCCAGCCCAGTGCACAGCAGATGAGAGGTGGGCTAAGTCTCATTGTATTTGTGATCCCTGTCAGCTGCACTCATGGCTGAACCCTGTGTCCTGTCAGCTTAGCTGCAGCATGAAACTCTCTTAGGAGAGTTAGCACAGTTGTGAACTGCTCATGTGCACGATATAGGTTGTGTACACCTTTGAAGCATCCTGAAACCATCTGTCACTACTTCTCTTGGTAATAAGGGGTTCCCTCATTGCAAACACTTTTTGGGTTAGGTCATTTCAGAACTAAATTATGGAGCTAAGGATCACTGTGCTGATCATACAAAATAGTATAGAAAGAAAAATAGGTTCTTGTTAATCTAAGGTGTATGTATAACTGAAATGCACATAGCTTGTTACAATTCCATTTCTGTAGCTAGTGGCCACAGTTTTAGCATTTTTTTTCTACTATTTTTATTGAATCTGTTACATACAAGCACATCCAGGTTGGATTATTTTTGTGGCAGAGTGATCCAAATATTTCTTCTTGAAGCTTTGTTGTCTTTACTAATCTGGTCTTGATTGAGTGGTTGTAATGTCCCACTGATTCACAGACATGAATGTCCTTTGAGGTGTTTTGTTGGAATCTGACAATCTTCCCTGCCCCTGCTTTGTAATAGCAATGCATTTCCCTTTGATGGACTGGATAAATCATCACAGCTCATAAAGTAATTTCTGTACTTGTTGGATCAAAGACAGGAAACCAAAACTTCCAGTTGATAGTTTTAATTTATGATTTAATAGGAAGATTGTGTGTCTCTTCGTGGAATATTTCCTCTCTTGGAAACTAAGATATATGACCCCTTGGCACCCTAGGTTGCAATGATGGAATAATTTTCAAAAGTTAGAAGGACTTCCTACTTCCATCTGTTGATTTCATGAGCAATGACAAAGGGCGAAATAGTACTTCACATTTGTCTCTGCTTTGAAATGCTTGGCATCCTGGAGAAGAGTGCACCAACCTCAATGAATGTCATGTGAGCCATCTCCTATTCTGTGAGTCTGGGTTCTTCATGGCCAGGAATTCATAGGATAAGTTCTTCCTCTTGGTTCAAGTCTACTGCTGAACCCCTTCTGACCTTTCTTTTTGCTCTAAAATGGTAGTGGAGGCCCATTGTAAGAGACATTCGCAGGTTTCCATCCAAATTACAGTCAAATTCTTCCCAACCATACCCTAATCTTGATCTAAGAAACTTGAATTCACTTGCTTTGGGCAACTGCTTTAGGTGGTACCTGACATTTGCAACAAGGAAGAGGTCTAGCCTCTCCTGGGAACATTGTTGAAGCACAGGGAAGAAATTACATGTGGGTTCCTTTTTTCTACTACTATAGACAGACTTCTTGGTCAAAGACTTGTGAGCAAGAAATGGAGTGCTAGGGAAGCCTGTGGGGAAGTGGGAGATGCAAGACAGAAGAAAACCACAAGCCAGGTAAGTTCCCCAGACAGAAGCTGTGTTGCACCTGGTGGGGAGAGCCTGGGTTTTAGGCTGCACCTCGGTTCTCAAGCCCAAAGCCTTGGCTTTCTTACCTACTGCTCAATGCCTGGTTAAAGATAACTATCTCTTCCTGAAAATAAAGTTTCAAGCATTTTCAGCCCATTTGATGCCTTGATCATGTCATTCTAAAAACAGCTTTCTAGAAACAAACTGGAGATATTCCGTTGAAGTGATGTCACATTGAAGACTGTGGCTGGGGTAAGCAAAAATCATGAAAGGGGATCCTAAGGCATTGGATGCAGTGCTGACATTGTTGAATGTACTCACACTCAGTTTCCATGGTGCTTTTTATTGCTTAAAACTCCTGGACACCACAGATCAAGGAAATGCACTATCCTGTAGGATAGAACAGAGCAGAGAAAGGTGGAAGAGTAGCCAGTTGACCCCCTGCAACACATCATGAAAAGTTTTTCTAACATCATGTATATTTCTAGATCTATTATAATGATCAGATAATAGACTCCTATCAAGGTACATAAATTCATTTCTGTAGCCCCCTATTTTTTTGAAATTAACACTTTCTCCATTCATTAACATAATTTTTGAACAACCCCACCATCAGATTATAGTTTATTATCTTTATATTTTCTTTGGGGAAAATAATGTTGCCACTCTAATAGACCTATAGGGATGTAGCAAGTTATGACATTAAACGCTTTTACAGCATGTAAAATTCTTAGCATGAGTACATGTGAGCAGGCATATTCCAAATGATTCTCTGAGGTTAATTGTTTGAAAATTGGACACAGTTTGGGGCTCCTATGATGTTACAATTGCTGTTCTGGTTTCCAGTAGATGTTGTTAGGGTTGATAGAGGAACAAATTTAAGAATAACAGATAAATGGGCTGCGTAGGTAGTTTGGCAGTCTAAGTGCCTGCCTGGCAAGCACAATGACCAGAGTTCAGTCTCTAATACCACATGCCATGCTGGCCTTGAAACCTTGTTCCCGCTGTGTCAGCCCCAAAACCAGGTGCAGGGGTGCACACCTGCAAGCCCAGTGATTGAGAGACTGAGACAGGAGAATCACTGTGAATCTGGACTGCATATGAGGCCCTGTATCAAATAAACAAAATAATAAATTTTTTTTAAAAGAATGATAGATAAAAGATGTACTAAGCAGCTTTATAAGGACCGCCTGTGGAACTTGGGGTGAAGAATGCAAAACGACTGTGTGCCCTCAGGAGCCAGAGGATTCAGTTCAAGGTCAAAGGACTGGAGTTTGTTGCAGAGTCTGAAGTGTACAGGCTGGACAGCCAGTGCTTTGCATTGGAAGGCAGCAGAGTCTGAACTGAAAGTCAGAAGAAACTGGAGACAAATATTCAAGGCAATGGTGAAGTGCAGAGCACCTCTAAATAAGTAAAAATGAATGCTTCCTTCTTTTTCTTTTCATTCCATGCAGGCTACAAGTGTATTGGTTGATATCATCAAGGTCCAGGGTGCATCTTCTCTTCTCATTTTACAACGTACACATCAATCATCTGTAGGTGGACCTAGATCTGTGTTGCATAAATGTTAGGCATTCCTTAATCCATCAAGTGGATGTATTACAATTAGGTATTGCACCTTGCAAGCCTACATTTAGCCTAAATTCAGCAGAGCTGCTGAACAATGGTGTGACTAATACAGCTATCTCCAACTATTTCTCCTTCAGTGCACTCCAGATCTCCACAAAAGGCTATTGTTAAGCTGTAGTAGGAGAGCAACTTCTACTAGGTTTGAGTAGAAATGTAGATGTTTCTTGGACCAGAAGAATTTGCAATGAAATGTCCATGAATATTTTATACTCTGAGAAAGGATTTTTCAGGTACATGTATATATCAGTGCTTTAAAAAGAGAAAGCAATATTTTATCCTAGGTATATACTCTGTTAAGTTAGCACATTTTATTTTTTCTGTCATCTAAGGTCAGTACTGGTATTTCCTAGAATTTGCAAAAGAGTGGCTATTATTTTGAAAGTATTTGCAAGAAAAAATGACATGTGAAAGATGCTAGTCAGATATGCCCATGGAAGATTTTGTAATCTGCATATTCTTGTCCCTTTTATATTATTTATATATAATTCTATCATGCTTTCAGACATTTTTTAGTTCTACTGAAATATATCTACGTTATAATTTGCTTACATGAATATTATCAGACATTTAAAACTGGATTGCCATTAATTCTGGTTTCAGATTTTTGCAATTTAATTTACTTTTCAGAAAATTATGTTTTAACTAATTTATAATGTTATTAAAAGAAATTTTATGCTTGAAAATATATTTGGATTTACAGTACCACTGCAAACCTAGTATAGAGAGTTTTTAGATTTTATAGTATGGTACATTTACCACAGTGAATGAACCAATCTAATTCATTTTTATAAACTGAAGCCAACATTTTTCAAGTTTTCATAGTTATTGATGTATGTGAATATATATATATATATATATATATATTACTGTAGCATATCTATATATATGAAAGGTACATAAGCAAGAAAGAATAAATGCATTTGGTATGAGGAACTATGTTGAATACACTGAAGGGGATTAATAGAATTGTGTCATTTACTGAAATAAGATTTTTTATTTTAAACATTCAATGTATGTTTTGATAACGTATCATTGATCAAACATTTATGGCAACATCTGTCACTGACATTATTGTATTCCCTCATCAATTTTATTCAGCAGATCTAGCCTTGTAAGACCTCTGGCTCTTCCCCAAAATCAAATAATCATGAAAGGTAAATGATCTAAATTATTTCAAGACATGAAAGCAGCCACTATTGCACAACAAAAACCATTCATGAAAAACCTTCAAAACTATTTCAGACAGTGTTAAGAATGATAGGAAGGGGCTGGGGAGATAACTCAGAAGTCTAAGCACCTGCCTGGCAAGTACAAGGTCCCAGGTTCAATCCCAGTACTACATGTTGGGCTGGCCTTGCATTGTGCTGGCCACTGAACCTGGGCATGTTGGCGTATGCCTGTGATCCCCATTCTGAGGGTAGGCTGAGACATGAGGGTCACTATGAGTCTGATCTGGGTGGCAAGATACTGTATCAAAGAAAAAACAAACAAACACATAAACAACAATGGGAAGAGCACATCCAAAGTGATTAGGAGTATTTAGAGGGGGGCTAACAGCAATATGTATATAATTATAACAAATTTTTAATAACTACATCAGATTTTCTTATTGCAATTCATATATCTTCCGTTCCAAGGCTTCTTCTGGGACTACATGCAGTTATCGTATCTCACTAGGCTCCCCTTGGCTATGGCAGTTTTCAGATTTGAATGATGAGTTTGAGACATTTTGTTCAGATATTTCATATATGTCCTTCACTTGGAGTTTAACTGATATTTTGTTCCTGCTTGGACCATGATAGTTGGTTCAAAAGTAGACCAGAATTAAGTGCCAGTCTCATCATCTCATACCAAGGGGACATGATTTATAACTGGTCGCACCAACCTGGACCAATTGAATTACTGTTTGTCAAGTTTCTCCACTATAACTTTCTTTATGGCCTTTGCAAGAAAGTTACTGTGTACAACCTTATACTCTAGAAGTGTGGACTTATTACCTTATTATGCAGCTAACTGCATATTCAAGGAATCAGAGTACCAGAAATATCTGCACTCCCATGTTTTAAGACATGGAATAAAAACCACAGATTCATCATAGAATAGGTAGATAAAGAAAAGATGGTATAGGTACACAATAGAATACGATTCCTCCATAAAAAAGAAACAAATCCTGTCATTTGCAACAATGTGGAAGAGTGGAGGGAACATTTTATTAGAATTCAAAAATAAAACTCCTTCTAAGGCAAATAATACCTGCTATAATTTATGTATGAAAACTAAAAATAGTTAATGCTATAGAAGTAGAGAGTAGGATAGTGGTTACCAGTCTATGAAAGGGAGAATGGATAATATGTACAGGGGTACAGCTAGATTGGAGAAATAGTTTGAATGTTTTATAACAGAGTAGGGGATGTAGTGTTGGAAATTAATTACAAATTTCAAAACAGTAGGGAGGCTTTTTAAATGTTACCAACACATAAAAAAGGATAAATGTTTAAACTGATGATTATGCCCATTACATTAACAGGATCATTAAGCATTATACACATGCATTGAAATACAATATTGTACCCTGACTAATTTGTATATTATTGCGAGTCAATTAAAAACAAGCAAGCAAAATAAACAAAGAAGAGATTATGTTTCATCTCCTTTGGGGTAAAATCTTTACATGAATTATTTTAAGCTTTAATCCATTTTCATCACAAGGGGCTAGTTCTTTAAAAATTCTAAGTTTTGCCTTGTAAATATAGATTCCAAAATTAGAAAAATAATAACTTCTCACAACCATTTTTGTAAGTTAAATTAAATAGTTTAGTAATAGTGCCAAACTTTAGATCACTTACCAAAATAGGTCTTGGTATTTGGAAGATATTGATTTTAAAGAACATATTTTCAGCAGTGAACTTATATATACTGTGAAGGCCAGTAAATTTTTTTCTGTGTTATTCTTTTGGATATTTAATGGTCAAATGGATTATTTAATATCATATGCAAATTTCCAATAGATTCAGGAGAAAAATCTTCCTACAGAAGAGATTTTTTTTCTTTTCTCTGGCAGTTGTGTATTATATGTCTTCATTGCTTCCACTGCAAAGAGATTAATTTTCACCTTGATACATTCTGGATTTTATATAGAACAGAATTCTCAGGTAGAAAAGTGATTTTATTCTTCAACTTGCAGAGTTTTCGATATCCATCATAATTCCTGTCATATCCTGTGGATATTGCTTTGACCATTGCAGCCAGAAATCCTGATGTAATCAGTTCAGTCTTCAGGGAGTTCTTTGAATCAAAACCATTAGGAGTCACAAAATGAGCCCTGCTAGTGCTCTCACTGGGTTATGCTCATTGGCGTTTCTATCAGTAATTAGATCTTTCATCCCTGGCACTGAACAAGCAGTACTTGTCATACTAGGGCTCTGCAAGTTTTAGAGCTTATTTGTGAAATAAAGGGAAGCAGAAAATGCAAGTCTTATTCAGGCAATAAAGATTATTTAATATTGAGCCCTTTTCTTTGCTAAGGATGTCATTTAATTTGCAATTTATAGATTTAAATGGAAGACTATCAATTTGTTTTATGCTAAATACAATTTTATAAATGCCTTTTCATGTATCTTGTACTTTTCCTGTTTGAAACGGAGAGCTTTGTCTATACTATATTTCTTTTGTTTTTGGATATATTTATTCTCTATCTCTCTCTGTCTCTGTCTATATCTCTCTCTGTATCTATTTCTTTCTGTCTGTCTGTCTGACCATCTCTCTCTCTCTCTTTCTTTCTCTCCTGCTCACGTTCTTGTTCCTTTTCCTTTCCTCTTGTTATGGCTTGTGTCTAAAAGTCTCCGTAAAGCCTCATGCAATCATAGAGAAGAGTGGGCTTTTCAGACATTGTTTTCTTTAGAGTATGTGGTTTTGAGATCAAAACTGATTAGTAAATCAGTTCACTGATATATTTGACATAATTTTGCTAGGATTAAGAGTGTGAATGTTACACCCACCTTAGGCTATGCATCCAATATAAAATATGAGGGTTAGAAAGAGGCTTGGTCTTGACTCTCTGGTTACTGTTCCTACTTTGTGGATAATATGAACTTTTCTCTTCTATGAGGCCTACTGACACTGCCTTGGAGCCAGCTGAACCCCCTACAAACTTTTAGCCATAGAAACCTCTCCTCCTTTAACTTTGGGTGTTAGGCATTTTAGTCTCACCCATAATAAAAGTAACTAAGACAGACTTTGGTACCAAGGATGGGGTCATTGCTGTGACTACACCTGTCCATGTGGTTCTGGAGCCTTTGGGAAATGATTGTGGGTAAAGTTTGGATAGGTTCAGAAATGTCATATAAAAGAGTAGATATGAAAGGTCTTATCCTATACTGCTTAGAATTAGGAACATCAGACATCCAGCAAACACCAGGCTTGAGAGGTTTCTGCTGGGAAAAATGATTGTATTGTCTGCAGCACTCCAGGGAAGGTGTGTTATGATTTGACAGAAATTTTGCCTGCATTTTTCTTGTGTTCAAATGCTTTACCTGTGACTCAAATTAAAAGTAGTGGAGTACTCAACATTGTAGAAGAAATTTCTTTAATTGTTTTATTTACTTATTTGATGCTCTGTCTTACTATCCAGCTCAGACTTGATAGACTCCTGCTATCACCGCCTCCCTAGAGGATTGCAGGTATCTGGCACCAAGTCAAACTCATTCTTAATTACTTTTCTCATTGCTCATACAAAATACCCAAAACCCAGAGTTAAAGGAGGAAGGGTTTACTTAGCTCACAGTTTGTAGAAGTTTTCGTCCATGATTGGCTGGTTCCAAGGCAGGTGGTAGTGCAGAGGAGACTCAGTTCATAGTGGGCAGAAGTTTGCAAAGCAAAAAAGGAGGACCACAGCTCTTTCTATGCCTTTTATCTTTTTTTTTCTTTTTAAGGAAAGGGAGGTTTATTTAGCTCACAGTTAGTCCATATTCAGCTGGCTCCAAGGCAGAAGGGCATATGGCGGCCAGCAGCAGCTCACGGCCACTGAACAGCAACAACAGCAAAGAGCAATCACTACAGAAAGTCTGTTCCTGTCTCTTGTACTACATGCAGGCTCTCTGCCTCAGGCTGTAGAAGTACTCACACCCATAATCTCAGCAATACTAAGATCCATAATCCTAGCCTTGGATCCACATAATCTCAGGGAATCATGAGTTAATCACTAACTCTAGAAGTCCCCACCCCATGACTACAAGAGGCTTTGGGGGGGGGGGGGAACAACTAGACACAAACCGTAACATTCCACCCCATGGACCCCCAAAGTCTCATGAACATCCTTTTGTGCAAAAGACATTTTAGTCCATCTCTAAGAGTTGCCGAAGTCCCAAGAGTTTCAGCATGGCTGAAAAGTCAAGTACCAAGTCTCCTCCAAGATCTAAGGCAAACTCTTAGCTGTCAGCTCCTGTACAAAAGAAAAGTTAAACACATTCCACATTCATAGGCACAAGATAAACATTACCAACCCAAAAGTTGCAAACAACAGGGGAATACAAAATACTGGGACCAACACAAGTCCAAAATCCAGCAGGGCAAACATTAAATCCCATAGTTCCAAATGGAACATCCAAAGCAGTCTGCACTGAGTTATGAGCTCCAAAGGCCGTACATGGCTCTGCCCCTACAGCACTTCTGGTGGTTGTAGCTCCCATGGCTTCTCTCTCAGTCCTGAATTGCTCCTTCCTTGCAGTTTCCCTTAGATGATCCACTTTCCTGGCTTTTCCAAACTTCTGGGATTTCCACTGAATAGGCTTCTCTCTCACAGCTTCATACACTGCCCTCTCAGGGGCACACAGCATGGGCTCCCAGGCCTTCTGAAATCAGCATGGAAGCCTTTTTAACATCAGAGCTATTCTGTCTAAAACGAGCACCACATGGATGATGCCAAGGTCTGCTGCTAGCTGGAATGGTAGCCAGGCTTCCCTCACTCTTGGGTGTAGTGGTTGGGTGCCTGGCTGGCTGAGCACTCTGACCCTGATTCTGAGAAACAAATTCTCCATACCAGTGCCATTCTGGAACCTGATGTGGCCACTGCCACTGTTCTGGAACAGCAGTTTTCCCCTCGAGGCAAAGTCCCTGACCTTTGCAGTTCTGGCTACAAGGGGTGGAGACCTGCCTCCTCGTGTGATGCCCTCAGGCCATCCTTTCTATTCTCCTGTTCCCACTCCATAATGGAGATCCACTCAGCTTCATCTTTGCAGTTCTCAGCTTTATTTGAGCTTCCTTTCTGGCTAAACTCACAACATTTTGAACCATCCTTCTGGGATCCTTGCTCTTCATTCTCAACATAAATCTGGCTAAAAGCCTCCAATAACAGCCATGCAACTGCCCCAATATTTGGCTGCCTTGAAATATCTTTTGAAAGATTAATCAGTCTGCCATGCTTAAACTCAGTGTTAGGCAAAGTCTGTGGACATGAGCAAAATTCAGATAGTCTTTTGGTCAAACCATAGCACAAATTATCTGGAGTTCAACAACCAATGTGCTCCTTCTTCCCAGCAGAAACGTCCCCAGGCTGGCTTTCTAACAGCCTTCTTGTCTTTTGAGCTCTGACCAGAATCTCCCAAACACAACAGCCAAAGCTCTTTCATTGCTTCTTTTGTAGGTAATGTCTCTGAATCTTTCCTATCTCTTCCCATAAAACAGTTCCAAAAACTTGTAATCCTCATGGTCAGGGTATGAACACACACACATGACCCCACAGCAATGACCCCACTTCTTTGGTACTAAATTCTGTCTTAGTTACTCTTTTCTTGTTGCTGGGACAAATACCCAACACCCAAAATGAAGGAAAGGGAGGTTTATTTAGCTCACAGTTACTGCGGGTTTCAGTCCATATTTAGCTGGCTCCAAGGCAGAGAGGCACATGGCAGAGAGCAGCAGTCCATGACAGCTGAACAGCAACAACAACAAAGAGCAATGGCCACCTTTTATCTTATCCAACTACTTAGGGCAGGTGGCACTGGCAACCTTGATCTTAGCATTGCACCATGAATCAATCCTTGCATTGCACTCCATAGATCCTGTCACCTCTGAAGATGCCCCACCTATGACCACATGACGCTTTGAGGAGACATCTAGATACAAGCCATAGCACCCTCTTTTTCTATTAGCCCATTAGCTTACCACAGTTGCATAGATACTGGAAGAACACAGGAGACTTACATCATAGACAAACCATGGCAAGCAATGAAATTCATGTTGATATTGGTTGTCCTTGCCCACGAAGTCTCATAAGGCCAGCAAATAGTAGTACAGGTAGATACTGAAAATGGAGATTTTTGTCACAGCTGAGAAACTCCCAATTTTTTTAGATGTCTGCATAAAATGGCTTCTGGCAAATTTGCTCAGTTTTTTCATCAGACAGACATTATATATTTATTATCCTGGTAAGAAACAAGCCGTTTACCCTCTCCCATAAAGTAAGACACTACTTTTGTTTTACAAGACTGTCTGGTATATAACTCGCCTTACTGTGGCAGTTCAGAGAAAAGATATTCATTTTCTTTTTGACGAATAGAAATATGAGAACTGTGGCATATGAACATGTGGTCCTATATAACATATGAAAGTCTATCATCAATCTCTATTTTTTGACTACCCAAAAGGAATTCCTAAATTCTAAGTATTTAGTTTTAATTTAACAATTTCAGCAGTCTATTTTCTCTTCACACACATATTTCAACAAACACCAGCTCCAGATACTGTTCGTGTTACTGTGCTAGGTTGGAAATACAATATTGAGTTAGTACTGTACTTAGTGACATTTATAATTCAAAGGGAAGAGACACTTTAATAACATATCTGTAAGCCAGCATAAGGGTGGGTGTGGGGTGGTTCAGTCCCCAGGACCAGCCCCACCCTCTGGGCATGCTGAGACAGCAATTGAGACTGGGCATCGTGGTGCAGTCCTGTAATCCCAGCCCTTGGGAGGCTGTAAATAGGCAAATCACTATGAGTCTGATGTAGCAGTGAGACCCTGAACTCCCTATAGGCCCCTCCCTAAAATACAAAAAAGAAAAAGGAAAAGAAAATAAAAAGAAAAAGAATATATCCACCCAAATAAAAAACAAGTTGTAACATGGCAAATAAAAGTAAACTGTACTACTAACCTGTTTTGAAACTATATCATTGCTACTTCTCAATAAAATTATTAAAATAAAAAATGGTTAAGAATTATGTTCTAATACGTTGTTGTGCATAATTTTATATTATATACATAACTAATGGCAGAGCTATAATAAAAGCATCCATGAGTAATATAAACAAATAAAATGGTGAATAAATGAAGTAGAATGTTTGGGATGAATGGAGCAGGAAAAGCACCTACTGAAGCTGCTAAAGATCTGTTCTTGAAGCTCTAACTAAGAATGGCACACAGAGTAAATGAATCAAGCAATTCCTGGGCTGCTAGTAAGGACTTGGAATTCTGTTAAGAGATTTCCAGGCAAAAGCTACAAGGTTTTAAGCAGAACAGATATATTATCAAATTTGTGTTTGGAAAGGTTACAAGGTCTCTGTGTGGACCATGATGGAAAGAGCACAAAATCAGCCTCAGGAAAATTCATGTTAAGTGAAATGATGACAGGTTGATATAGAAATGCAATACTGAAAGGAATGGTCGGTTCTGAAATATTTAAGAGGCAAAACTAATAAACATGCTGATTGTGTACAAAAATAGTAGGAGGCATCAACGAATGGTTTGGGAACTTGCTTGAAAATGGAATCTCATGTTGCAAGAAGACACAGTGAAGATGAGGAAGCCCAAGTACTAAGTCATAGCTGCTCAGCATCTATCACAATGCCATTTGAGAAAGATGTTTGGTATCAAAGTTTGTCATGACAGCATGCAGTACATCCATTCTTTCTGTTTATCCCTATACTGAGGTATGTTCCTGAAACATCTTAAACCTTCGAAAAGTCACTTTTATAAACTGCTTTCCAGTATGTTATCCTTTTATATAGAGATGTCATCACAGAGAACCAGGTGACACTGTAGCACATTCTGTGAAGTCTGTAGCTTTCTCTATAACAATGTAAGGGAGCGATTTTCTGTGACATAGCACTAACAACCTTCTAAGTAGTTCATGTGTTCCTAATTTATAGAACTGAAGCCCTGAAGAAGGTTAAGCTTCTTTCTCTATTTGATTGGCTGTTAGAGAACTTGGAAGCCATTTGGTTGCCCAAGGCTTCTGGCACACTGATCACACTCTTGCCATTCACTTTTAAATCTTAATGGGTACCACATTTATAATTAATTTTATTTTTGTTTACTTAATATATTTTAGATAAACTATTCTAAATCCTTTTTAGAGTATTTTAAAGTGCAAATAGATATATACCAATCTAAAAGCTACAAACTAGTTTGAAAAGACTAATATATTAGGGTTTGGTTCAAAATTATAGGCTTGAACTGGGTAAACTCTTAAAATATTATTTAGCTCTACATTGTATGTTTCTGAAGAAAATTAGCAGCAGTTCAAGTTTGTGTCATCATAAAGAAAATTGCAAACCCCTAAAACTGATTAAGCATCAACTGTCATCTCTTTTCTAATGGAATTACTGATGGCCATGACTGCCTATTAACATCCCACTAATCCTCAAGAATATTCCTGCTCTTGAAAATGACCTTGGAGCTCTTTTATCAGATTCATTTTTTCTTGACATTCACTACAGTTCTGTACACTATACACACTACTGTACAAGGAAATCAGAGAGCATTTCTCTTTTCTTATTTTTAAAAATTCTTTTTCTTGGCTCTTTAGTCAATTTTATTGAGAAAGAAATAGCTGAGACAGTTACAAAATAGATAACTAGGACAGTTACAGTAGGTCATACATTGCATATTGTTGTCTTCATAGTAGTTATTCATAGTACAAGATGCAGACATGATATCTCGTCTAAACACTTTGAGTAGAAATCTTTCAGAGAGCATTTCTCTTGCTCCTCTTTCTCATTTCCCCAGACATGCAGTTCACTTGCACATACTTAGAAGATGTACATTTGTTGCTTCTGGCACATGAGTCCCGTAGTCAGCTACTCATTTGTAAGTAGGTGTCCAGTGTCCAATCCATAAGCTTCTCAAAGAAGAATCTGTCTTTCTGAGTGGTGATTTAGGGTTCATGGATTTATGGAAATTATCAGAAACACTATTCTCTATTGTAATAGCTGGGGTTATTTGAATTGCCTTTCTCAAAAGAAAACAAGGTCCTCTCATATCAGTTTCCATGGGGCTAGGATTCCATATCAATAATGAATGGAGTTTGCAGTTTGACACCATCACCTTCTGTGCCTCAAAACGTAACTGAAATTTTTCAGTATGTGGTCAGTGTAGGTAGCCATTCATTTGATGTTTGGGTGATGGCAATCAGATCCACTGACAAAAGCTCTCTATCCATCAATTTTAGACTTTCTGTAGCATTTTCCTATATCACGCTGTGTGTGTAAAAACACATGTCTCTTAGGCCAAATTATTTCAGAAATGTTTATTAATTATCTGTGATGGATGACACCATATGGTGTGTTAGTTTACAGACGCAAGAAAGCTAGTTCTGCTTAGCACCTGCTTAGTATCTACTGTGGAAGGTTGGTGAATAGACACAATGCAGCAGGATGAATTATTAAGCTGTACATAAAAAAGAATGTAGGGGGAAAAAGGATGATTGCCTTGGAGAAGATGAGGGAGCAGAAGTATTGCAGGACTATCTGGGAATTAGTTTTGGGGAAAAAACACAAAATTAACCTTAGGTCTCCTCTCATACTTTACTCTTATTTATTGCAGCAAAAGCTCATAGGAATAGAAAGATAGATGAGAAGATCTAATTTGTTTTGCTTATGTTTATAAGAATTTGCTAAATGAACTCAGTGTTTCAGTGAAGGATGGAAGCATCCAAAAGCTAGAGGAAGATGCTCTTTAGGTAGATGGGGCAGGTCAAAGGCTATAAAAAGACAGGAGCAAAATATAGTTGCCATCTTGCAAACATGCCGCATTTCTTTACTAATTTCTTTATGTACTTTCTAATTCTTTTCCAGGACAACCATTTATCTTATATTGCTTATTTTCTTTTTTATTTTTAAAGAGAATATTAAAAAAAAGAAAAAAACACAGAAGCAACAGAATTCCACTAGTTTGTTTCTTCTTGAGTTTCATCAGACATTTTACAGTTAAAAGGCATTGTTTGTTTAATTAAGTTGTCTTCAAGCTCATTAAATATCTTAAGCACTTTCATACATTTTCTTCTTTAATGTCTTCAGACAACTTGAGCACGTGATTCTGAGTTATTTACCAATAGCTTCCACTACTCTATTATCCATGAAGTGATTGCGTTTTGGGGATCTAGGAATTTCTGGGTCATCTTATTGCTTTGCTCTGTCAGATTTCTGTTTGTGTTTGGTGTTGTGGTTGAAGGTCAGTTAAGACAGTGAAACTAATGATCCTGTGGAAAAACTTTTGTATTTGCCTCCTTGTGATGTCTCCATGCTTTGATGTCTATAATCTTCTTCAAACTGTTCAGCATAATACTAAGGATCATCTTTGTGTCAATCCTTCTGATTACTTGATGTCCAACATCATGGGTTTGGGAGAAAAGGAACTACAACTGATGACACGAAGAAAAGCAAAAGACAAAAAAAAAAAAAAAAAAAAAAAAAAAAAAAAAAAAAAAAAAAAAAAAAAAAAAAAAAAAAAAAAAAAAAAAAGACAAACTAGTTATTAGCATATAGTAAAAACAAAATAAAAATAACAACAACATCACCATTCTTTTTTTTTTTTTTTTTGTCTTTTTGAGACAGGGTCTCACTATGCAGTTCAGGCTGGCCTTAAGCTCACTTTGTAGCTCAGGCTGGTCTCGAACTCACAACAATCCTCCTGCCTCAGCCTCCCAAGTGCTGGGATTACAAGCCTTCACCACCACGCCTGGCTAATGTCACCATTCTAAAATGGAAAGTAACTCAATAGTGTCACTGCCAAACAGGGTGTTTACATAAAGGTTCATATGAGCTACAATTGTACCATCCTTAACACTAGAAAACATATCTGTAATAAAAATATAGACATAAAGACACAGAAGATATTGACATACAACAAATCCTTCCAAAAGCAACTCTATCATCATTGTTATATTATGATGTCTGCTCAAAACCTGTGCTCACAGGAGGGCCTTTTCGAGTTTACTGGATCAAGGGTATGTGATACTAGATCAAACCACTGACTGGTTTAGTTCTGAGAGTTGATGATGGGCTTACTAAAGGGAGAATGTCTAACCCAGTGTGGACCCTGCCATTAATTAGGCTTATAGTCTGGATGGAGTAAAAAGGAGGGAGGAAAGAAAGGCCCCATCCTCCCCCAATGCCATTCTTCTATGCTACCCTTCTTGGAGCCATTTGACTATGGATACTGCCACAAAATGTGCTAAAATAACCTTTTGTTCTTTTAACTATTGATGTCAGATATTTTGTCCAAGCATTGAGAAAGTAAATATGACAACCATTAATAAAAGAAAGTAATTCAGCAAGAATAGCATAGAATCAACTAACTGAATAAAAATCATTAAGCTTAACTGCAATGGTAATAAAAATGGATGAGATGTAGGAAAAACCAATGACAGAAGGGAAAAAATGAATGAGGGGAAGATGACATAAAACTTTACTTAAAGAGTAAAAGAAAATTAACAGGATTAGGTAAAAGTAACAGAGAAAGACAAGAAAAAAAGTGAAAAGAAAAAACATTAAAACAAAGGAAAATATAGAAAATAAATGAACCTGCTCCCAAAAAAACAAGGAAAATGAGTTCAAAATACCCCTCCCTTTTTAGTGAGTGATTCCAGGGCATTTGGTACTGGAATCCTCAGATACTGAGAAAGAAGGGGGTTGAGACCACTGTGCTCTTCCTAGCCTGAGCTTGTTGCTACTTAAACATCTCAAGGAATCAGTGCCTAACCTGCCCTTCTCCATGACTCTCTCTTGTGGTTGCTTTCTATCCAGTCACTGTGGCAGGATTCCCTGAAAGAACCTGAGTTGAAGTTCTGATTCTGGATGTAACTCAGTTTGAAACATTTAATTCACTCCTAAAATGCCATCTCATTGTATTATTCCCAAGTCTGGTGGCTGCTCTGTAAATTTCTTCTCCATATCTAGCCTGCTGTTTGGAAGGAGTCATTTTCAGAATAAAACACCACACTGGATTTGCAGCTCACAATAACCTCTGGCTTTTCTTGGGGTTAATACTGGCAATTCATTGTTTCTCCTTGAGTCTCCCAAGTCTCCTCTCTTACCTTATGTTTGCAGAAAGAGGAACTCCCTCACTCTTGGGAAGCTGGGATTGGCATTCTATACCTTTTTGCTCTTTTCTCTGTGTTTTCTTTCTCATTTTTTTCTGTAGTTTCTAGTTTTCATGTTGTTCTTTCTTGATTCTGGCAAGTCTCCTTCTTTTTCTCTTCTGTTAGTTGTTTTGCAGGTGTCTTGATTTCAGACCTACAGAGAGTGCCTTTTGTCACTATTTTTTCTCTACCTTTTTACATCTCCCTAACAATATACATAATATGAACTTTTATAAAGTAAATAAAAACATATTGGAGAGTCAGGGTAGATGCTCTGATTCTCCTGTGAAAAACAAAGAAACAGAATCTCTAAAAGTTTAAGTTACTTGATCAAAATTCACAGAAGTTTGCTTCTCCAACGGAAGTTTTGGCTCAATTTCTTTTGGATCCTCTCTTTCATTACCATATTATTTTAATGATGACTTTTTAAATGTATTGTATTAAACAAACATTGTCAAACAGATTTTCCTGTGTTATGTGAAAGAACTAAGCTATGAGAATCTATTTTGCCCTGTAATTAGCACAGATCTAATCTCTTATATGTATGGTATAAACACTTAAAGGAAATTTATCTTTGAAAGGCAGCTACGCTCACCACTATACCACCAATGCAGGCAGGAAATTTATCTTTGAAAGAGATATGCCAAGGAACTGAAAGTATAAATGGATATGAAATAGTGCCTTATCAAGAACAAGCTGTCAAGAAAAGAAAATATGTCCATGACTTCATTTTTGGGATTACTCTTTTAGTTCCTCTTGATGAAATAAATATATACAATTAGTAGAGGATGTTCCTTGTTTTCTTTTTTCTTATAAATTTATTGCTTTGAATGAGAAAAGATAAAATAGCCATGAAACAGTTTCCAAACAGGTTAGTAGGATGTTTACAATAATTAATACATTGCATATTGTTGTCTTTCTAGTAGTTATTCAGAGGAGAAGATGAATACATGATATCTTGTCTAAACAATATTAGTATAAAATTTTACATTCAGTGAATGAAGAAAAAATAACTGCATATCTATTCTAATTCTCTTGAGTATACATATATATTTTTTCCTTCGCCCTTTTTTTTCAACAACAAAAGTCCCTTATTTACACTTCTGTGAACAACCACTAAGAAGATAACAATATGCAATGTATTAATTATTGAAACTGTCCTGTTAATTGCTTTTAAAACTATCAAAAAATACAGAGGATAACTGACTGAACTTTTTATTAACAATTATAGTACATATATAAATATACATAAATTTTACCTTATTAATACATGACTTAGTATCTGGAATGTTTTTTTGAGGCCCAAAACAGCTACAATTGTCACCAACTAGTATGGAATCCTTAGCTCTGTGACAGCCTCTTTTGATTAACTGTCAGCTTCTGGAATCCTTTTATCCTCCAAAGCCAGGTAGTAGAAGGTGGCTCACAGTTGTTCATGTCTTAGATGCTGACCTGGGAGAAGCACAATGAGAACTGTTCCTCGAAGCAGTTCAGGTAGTCACCCAGTGCATGAACTTCTCTCTGAATGGTGACAGCAGTATTAACTATTAGGAATTCTCCTTTGTATTAAGGTCTCTTTCAGTCAGCTCTGGTATTTAAAAGTTGAACAGGTTCCCTCTGGTGGAGATGAATTATAGGCTCATTGTGAGAAAATATTAGTTGCCTGTGATTTCATCATTAAGAAGCAAGTGCCATTGAAATTTTAGCTTATTTCCCTCTAGGATTTTACTATGCATTTTACATTGATGACATCATACTATAAAACACAATTTACCATTCTGCTAGTTAAAATTTTAAAACTTAGTTTTATATCATAGGCCTGTTTCTCTGACATTTACAATTCTTTAAACTTAGTTTCAAGAAAGCAGTGTTGAATTAATCATCACAGAAATCCTTTGTAAAGAAATTCAGCATGATCCTCTTTGAATGGAAGGAAAATTAAAGCATAGAGAGGGGTGGTTTTTCTCACATCTTATATCTTCGTTAATTATTGACATTAAAAAACAACTTGAATCTAAGCTATTGGGATAGTTAGAACCATATTTCAGTAACTTCAGAATAGAACTTGTTACTGAGCAGGACCAGGATGGATGGAACAGTAGAGAAATTGTGGAATAAAATAGGTGTAAAGTAAAGACCTAATTTTGCATCAGCTGAATGCAGAATGAAAGGGAGATGATGGGTCAAAGAGCAATCAAGGAGTTTCAAGAATCACTAGCATTTAGCTGATGGTTTTAGTAACAGGAAAGTGGAAGTATGAATAAAGATGACAAATGCAGGGTACACTTAGGTACACTATTCATTGAAAGAGAAAGTAACAGAAAGAGCAATTTTGGAGAAAAATATCAGTTCCATGTTGGATGCAGTGAAGTGAAAACCCTTTTAGGACATATAAGAGCAAATTCCTGACAGGGTGTGGGAAAGGTGGTCTGAGGCTTGACAGGAGAAGGAAGGGGAATGGGGACATAGAGTCAGAGGATAAAGGGGGAAAATGAAGAGAAAGCAGGAGCAAGAGAATGATATCTGGGCTAGAGTGGTTGACTGGGGTGGAGAATCATTTAGAAGGTGAACAACACCACATAAATACATAAACTCATCTAAGACAATATAGAGTGTGAGAGGGGAAAGCATCAACTAGCCTTTTTGTAACTCTTACCCACTCATTGGAAATTGGTCTTTCAGTTAATCCATGATATCACTTGTGCTCTCATTTTTTCCCTTTTTTTTTTTTTTTTTTTGCTACAAAACTATCATGTATCTTGCATTCCCTCTTCTATTCATGGAAAGATTTCACACTGATAATAACTCTCCCCAGCTTTCTGAGATGATTTTTCTCTTCTGACACTTGAGATTGCTCCTTGTTGAGAATTGCTTCTGTGAAAATACCCTTGTGTCCCTTTTTGAAAATGTATTTAGTACAGGGTCTACAGGTTCTCACTACACAGATGTGACTCACAGTGATCCTCCTGCTTTCAGCCTCCCAAGTGCTGGGATTACAGGCGCACACCACCTCTCCCAGTCTCAAGCAGTTTCAGAACCCAGGGGGTGGGTTCGTCAAGACTTGCAAGTGGTTGAATCTCAGTCCTTACAACTGTCTAGCTTTAGTCCACACAGCTATTTAGACAGCCTTGTGTCCCCTTTTACACAAGTAAGTTTGCAGTCTCTCTCTTGACCCACACAGACATTACTTATCTCTCAGATCTCTCTTTTCTTCACATATGCCTAACCTCTGACCACTTTTTTGCATTTTGTTACTCTGGTTCTTTTTGCTCCTCAAATACTAGTTCAAGTAGTATGGTATAAACTATTAACCTACAAACTATAAAGCCTCACTATAAACTATAAATATACAGTTAAACTTAACTATGAACCTACAGTTATGTATTTACTTAGTAAATGTGGAATGAAACAATTTTTATTGAGGTAAATGTAGTGTACCTCTATAGTTATAATCTAGCATCTCATCACTCTTTATCTTTCACAGACTTCCTTAGAACAAAATGCACCTGCCTAAGTATATTAATGGACCACATAGAATTTCCTTAAATTTTTATGGAGGACAGTAAGGAGAGTGTGCGTATCTTCAACTAGCAATTCCAAGATTTCCAATGGCTACCTCACTACTTCCTATAGTCCCTTCTTGATCCTACTGCCATACATGCTCTGTTTCTTGCTTATTAATTTCTCCTTTTCTGTGTTACTTTCTCCCCCAGCCTTACATTCCTGATCTAGTCTTCCTGAGTTCTCCCTGCCCTAGCTCTGTCACTTCCCTCTCCCTCCTTTCCATCTCCTCCCCTTCCACTTTCCCCTCTCCCTCCTTCTTTTTCTATTTCCTGCTCCTCCATCTTCTGGTGCTTTTGTTTCTGCTTCTTTTCAGTACTGGAGACTGAGCCTAAGGTCTTCACCCCTATCCTTTTTCTGGGCAGTTGTTTTTTTAAATTTTTGAGGCCAGTTCTTGTTAAATAGCTTAGTTTCCCAGGCTGGCCTTGAACTGCCTTGTGATCCTCCTTGCTCATACTCCTCTGAGAGGAGGTTTTGCAGTCTATAAATAAACCTTGACCTCACATTTTGAACATTTGTACATGTGAACAAATCTCATAGAAGTAGCTTGTCTGCTGGACATTGTCACAGTTGTGGTGCTGTGTGTTTACTACACAATGTGATAGTATACACACAATCATGGAGTTGCTGCATTTGTGTCTGTGTTTGGTTTTTTTTATGCTTCACCTTGTGTATTTCTGTCAAGGTAAAGGCACATTGTATCAGATTTACGAATGAATCTGATTTATGAATGTTCTTCCAGAACAGAATTCACTTGGGAATTGGGAACTTACTTTATAAACAATCCATATGAATTACACAAAGAAGAAAAAAAAAAAAAAGAACTACCTGTTACCAAGTCCATCCTCCTTAGGAAGACTCCAGGAGGTTATATACATAACAAATATAGAAATGTTGATATTCAAATTTAAAGCATATGCACTGCATGGGACTATTAGTCAGCACTCCATAACTATAAGGGACATTTGACATAATGAACTTATAAAGAAAACATTGGTTTTAGCTCACAGTTTTGCAGGGTTCATTTCATGGTCTGTTGATCCCATTGCTCTGGGCCTGTGGGCAACAATGCATGATGGTAGGAAGAGGGTGATGGAGCAAATGTCTACCCAGCCTGGATGGGATGTGAAAAGGAGAAAGAGACTGGGGGCCCACAATTCTCTTCATGGGTGCGCTCCCAGTGTCAAAGCCCCCTTATTGGAGTAGAGTACCCAGCACCTGCCAGTAGCATCAAGATGGAGACTAAATGTTTAACAAATGGGCATCTAAAAACATTTTAAGATCCAAAGTGTAACAGACCTTACTGGAGTTTTGATATGAAATGTCTCCCTCAAGTCTCATGTGTTTAGGGATGGGGCTTCCAGAAGGTGATTAGATTTGGAGGCACTGTGCTCATCAGTGGATTAATACATTGATGATTTCACAGCAGAATATGTTGTGAGATGAAGCCTGGCTGAAGGAGGAGAGACCCTGGCAGGATCTATTCTTATTGCTGGATCCATTTGCAGTGTCTGCTTCTCACTGGGCAGCTTTCCTTTACTGTGTTCTTCCCCCACACCATTGCTGCTTTGCAATAAACCAACCACGGATGGAACCTTCTGAAACCAGAAGTCAAAATGAACATGGTCCTCAAAGTCCTATGCATTGATGGGTTAGCCCAGTGATGGGGCAGTAGCTAATATCAACTTCTTACATTTTGCTGAATAAATGTAGAACCATGTAATGATAAAATTTATTTTTGGGCTGGAGAAATACCTGAGCAGTATAGACACTTGCCTGGCAAGTGCAAGGTCATGAGAGTTCAATCTGCAGTACAAACAAATAATAAATTATTTATTTTTATATCACTAAATTTCCCAGTTCTCTTAACTTCCCAAGTAGCTGAGATTGCAGTCATTTATTTTACTCATAAAAGTATTTTACACTTCTGAGCTCACTGCTTTGTGCATATGATCAGTCTACCCATTAACTTTGCTCAATCCTTTTTCCCTGTGGCTATTGTAGGGAAATTGCACACTTTCCAAGCATTTCCTTACACACCTGAGCCCCTGAGTACTTAATTTAATATTTTAGACAACAAGAACATTGTGAATGAAGTTTGCAAACTCCTATTTTATAAACGAAGAAAGGTAGAGATTTGATGTACTGCTTCAGTGGAGAAGCTCAGGTTGCCCTGGCTTAGGATATGGGCTCAGCCACATGACACTTGACACCCAGAGAGAACTGTCTGGCTGAGGGCAGATTTATAATTTTCAAGCCTTAAAGTGTAAAACTACAATATTTTTGTTTCTTGTGTTTGTTTTTGACACTTCCTCACATGGCATGAAAGCTAAGATCTTTGTGATTGGGGTCCAAAGATTCTGGCCTTCAGTGTTGTCAGCTGAGTAGGAGATAGAGTCCTCAATGTGCTAAAGAATAGAAATCTGTAGGGAATTAGAGGGCTTTATCAAACTTTTCAAATTGTAAATTTTCAAAAACTATGCTTGTACCTTTAACCTCATAATTTAGCAGTGATAGTCACTTGGAAGAGAGCCTTTATCTAGTTTTTATAGGCTTATCTCAAACAGCCACTGTACCAGGGCATGAACACTAGAGAAAAGATCTGCTCCATTCAGTCCACTTCTCTACTATACTATAGATAGTACAATTGGGGAACTATACTGCCTCCCCCTACTCACACCTTCATAGTGCCACAGGATTAAATCCCTTGTTCTAAGGCTTACAACTTGGAGGTGCTACCCATCTCTGTAGTGCTGGTGTCTCCTAGAAATGATTTCTAGGTTCAAAGGCTATTGTCCCTCTTTTACGGTTCCCATGCCAGCATTTTGTCCAGGTTCTTCTATCAAACACACACCCAAGTTCTACGGAGAAGCCCATATACAGCAATTGGAGAATTGTTTAGCCCATGTGTCCTTGGATCCGTCATACCTACTTTCTCATCCAGTCTTAGCCATACCTTATCTTCCTACCTCAGAGGCAGATATGGAAAAACAGCGCATGTAGTCTGTGCTGGAAAATTCCAAAATTCCATACCAGGACTTGTGTGCAACAGATTTCCCTGCATGACCTGCAGAAACCTGTCCTCATCTGGAACTCAAGAATGTCCATGCATATGGACTGCATATTGTACACAACTTTTAGCAGAGTGAATTATGGGAAAGGGCATAATAGACACAACTAACATGACTCAGTGCCCTGTCAATCATGTTATCAACCATGCATCAGAAGACCCCAGCGAGAGGCACCCTAGAACTGGAACAGTTAAGCCCCTACACTCTATGCCCTCAGTGCCTATACTATTTTCTTTTTGTGCCCACAAGCTATCTCACTCTGAGTTCAATTTTGTCTTAAAAAACTTTGCTGTATTCTTGCCATCAAATGCTATGTCCAGTTCCTTATTTTTTGCACATAATCTGCGAACCTGTCCTGACCCCATCACATACAGTGATACTTAGATGAACTTTGAAAACTCTCACATAACTTTAGTAATTCAAAACACAGTTCAAACAGCTTCACTATGTTCAAGGCCTGATTCCATTTTGCTTTATTTTGTCTTCAAGTTGATGTTCTTCATTTGCTCCAGGAGAGTGCTTCCAATTCATAATATTTATTTCCATGAAGGACTTTATGAGCAAAACCTTGCCAAGCATAAAAATACAGAAATATATGGCAAACTAGCATAATGCTAAAGAATAAAAATTTTCCTGTTAAGTAAGAAAAATAGTTTTTAATTGAGTTGTCTAAGGCAGTTGAAAATTTACTACTTTCCCCATTTAATTTTTCTCTCCACCTTTCTAATTCTCTGGTACTTGGGAATAGAAATGTATTTCTAGTAGTTAAAAAATATTTCAGAAATCAAGACTATACTGTAAAGACAAACCTCTTGGGATAGTATGATCAGAAGTACCTCATGCAGCTCCAGGGTACTGAAGTCTTTCTCCTAATGATTTTTTTTTTTTGGAACTGGAGATTGAACTCAGGCCCTTGTGTCGCACCTAATGATTTATGGTTGTCTAACTCCTTTATTTTTTTCACAGATCTCATTTCCCCAAAGTTTGGTGATGATGACTCCCTTTCAGTTCTTACTTTACTTTTTCTTTTTCTTTTTCTTTTTTTTTTTTTTTGACAGAACCAGAGATTGAACTCAGGCCCTTGAGCTTGCCAGAGAAGCACTTATTCTACTGAGCCATCTCCCCGGGCCCTCCCTTTCATTTCAACTTCAAATCCTTTGATATTTTTAGGGCTACTCTGAAAGAGGATATAAGGGATGTAAATTGAAAGGGACATCCCTATTAATTTTCAGAGTTTTGTAATACAGTAAGTCTGATTGTGCAGTTAACTATAAAACAAAGCAGCCTGGCCTAAGGAAAATCTTTTCTAGTTATTTGGATGGCTAATTTACTCTTAAAATACAACTTCAAAGTCACCTTCTGAATTTTTCTTTATATATTCCTTTCACAGTACTAACCACAATTTGTACATAAACTATTATCATTATTATTACTGTCACTTAGTTTATACCTTCTTCTCCTCAAATGACAGCTTTTTGAAATCAAAAAGATTGTCTAATTTGTTACCACTATATCCCCAAGGGCTGCTGGAAGGCTGGAAGAGGTGCTTGATTAATGCTTGTTAAATAAAATGATAGCACAATTCAATCTTCAGGGAATATTTAGCTCTGCATAACATACATGTTAACCATGGGAACAATTAAAACTCCCCTATCATCACACCATGAATCAGACACACACACACACACACACACACACACACACACACTGTTTCTCAAAGCCTTGCTCATTGGGTGAATTAGGGAAATTTTGGAATATAGGCCCATTCTTCTAAGTTAATCAAAATGTTTCATGTTCTTGCAAAGAAATGTACTAAGTGGCATTACTAGAGACATCAGAATGGCAATATTTCTGAAGTAGCTTTTAATGCTGAGTTTCAGAGTTTCTTCATTATGTTTTCCTCCTTGAAGCAATACTTAAGTTTCTGTTATCTTTATTTTCTTCCTATAAGCCACCAGCTCATTTCAAGCTTTTAAAAGTATTTCTGCATTTCAAAAGAGTCCTAAAATATTCCTTGTAAAAATCAGGCAAGCTATCTGCCATTGTTGAGCAGTTGATTTAAGAGAATAGGACATATAATTGTGCCAGATCCTTAGGCAGCTCATTATATATTTAAACTTATATTTTATTGCTTCAGGAACATTGTACAGAAACAAATTCATAGATTCAGCTGCATCCTGAAATGCCTGCACTGAGAGCAGATATTCGCATTGCTCTATCTCACTCTGAAAGAGCTATTTGTGAAGCCAAAGATGGATGCTTCCTAATGAATATTTGTTCAGTGAACATATCAATAATCCTATTATGATATTTTCAACATAGGTAGTAGATTTATTTCCTCCTTATGACCCAGTCACGTAAATGTCTCTAGTAGAATCATTGATCAATTGATCCATATTTTAAATAGTTATTGCATTATTTCCTTCAAGTTTAGTACTGGTTTAAGTCCATTATGTGTAGTAGCTCTTCAGAATCATCTAGTAAGTGTTCATTCATTGGATAATGTCTTAGATATTGCACATATCTTATGGACTCTATATTGTAGTAGAGGGAACTAATTTGAAACACATTGGTAAATTAGGTAGCATATTTTATGCTGATTAGTATTATCAGGAAGGGATCTTATCTCATGGTGGAATACTAGAATGCTTATTTACTAATTTTTGTATTTAGTTCTAACTTGTAAACTTCTGTCTTTAGTTCAAACTTCTAAACTCTTCTGTATATAGTAAAACATTGAACTTGCCAATTGTGTGAAAGGAATACAATTTTCTTGAATATTACCACAAAATGCAGTCTACTTTTGAGCATATGGAATACAGTGTCAGTTTAAATCTGGCTATCTTTGATGATGATGTTTATATTTTACACCAAAGACAGTATTTTAAGGGGATGAATTCAATATTACTATGATTAATAATGGTTGTGTATTACATGTTAAGAGTCTGGAATTCTGACAGAATTTAAGCAGTGTACTTAAAAATTGAGATTTACCCCTATAAAATATTAAGAAAAATCAATATAATTGATTTTTCATGAGAATCTTTTTTTTTAAACTTTTTAATTTAGGGTCTACAGGGTCTCACTACACAAATCAAATTTGTAGTGATCCTCCTGTTTTCAGCCTCCCAATCCCTAGGATTACAGGTACACATCACCACACCCAGTTTCAATCTCTGTTTCAGTACGTCCTGGGGGAAGGGCTGGCATGGCATGCCAGGATTGAAACCCAGTCCCTGGCAGGCCCGTGTGTATGTGTGTGTGTTTGATAAGGATCATTTCTGTTGAAGAGAAGTATGACAATGAAGTACTTAATCACTCATGTCCAAAATTGAGCTTGCAAAAATCAAACGGACGGGGGCAGTGTACACTGACAACTGTTAAACATTGGACATGCGTATTTCATATATACGATTATTTCTTTAATGTTTACAAAGGTCTCAGGAGGAAAGCATTGTCACTTGTTATGGTTTATGTCTAAACACTCCACTGCCCCATTCTCATACAGTGATCAGGCTTTGCTGGAGGTGGTTGAGGCTAGTGTGTTGATTCATAGTGCAATGTTGAGGTTAAGAATGCTGGGATTAAGGGTGGGTGATCACTGGATCAGTCCAGAGATTGGTTTGTCATGGTCCTAATACATCAGCATAGATAGAATATTAGACAATTACTTTATTAAGATGTAAATCTACATAAGGAAATTTGCCCTTTTAAAGTATACAATATAATGACTTTCAGTAGATTCACAAAGTTGTGCAACACTCATTAATAACTTCTTTTAGAGCATCCTCATTGCCCACAAAAGAAGCATGAACCAGCAGCCTTCTTCCAGCTCTTGGAAACCGCTCATATGCTTGGCTTACAAGTGTTTTCTGCACTGTTATATGGCTGTCTGTCCACATCTTCAAGCTCTGTTGGAATCCACTCAGACACTCTCTGTCGATTTGCCATGTGTAACTATTTGGTGCAAATAAAATAATATAAAATGTGGCCTTTTCAAATGGTTTCTTTTACTTGGCATAGTAATTTCAAGGTACATCTCTGTAACATTAGGTCAGTGTTTTGTTCCTTTTTATGACCCAATAACAATTCATTATTTGGAGCTGACATTTTACCTTGTCAGTAGATATACTTTTGGATTGCTTTCCCTTTTGGTTATTATGAATATGCTGCTTTGAATCTTCACTTGTAGGTTTTATGTTTACATAGTCTTTTAATTTTTTTGGATTATGGCCTCTCCAATGAATGTTTTGAAGTCTTAACCTCTAGCACCTCAAAAGGTGTCTACATTTGGATACTAAGGCCTTTCGGGAGATAATACAGTTATAATGAGACCACTGAGGTGGGCTCTAATTCAATTTGACTGGTGGCCTCACACAAAAGAGGAGACTAGCATATGCAGAGAGACAACAGAGTCTGAGAACATGGAGGGACAAGCATATAGAAATGCAGTAAAAGGGACAATGAGATAGCTCAGAGGACTAAGTACTTGCTTTGGCAATCATAGGGCCCAGAGTTTGATCACTAGTCAAAATGCTGCCTTGACCCTGGCCCTGGGCATGGTGGTGTACCCCTGTAATCCCAGTACTGGGGTGGCAGAAAACAGAAAGATCATTATGAATCCAAGATGTACAGTGGGGCCCTATACCAAATACATAAATGAAAAAAAAAAAAAAAGGAGCAAAAATTTATAAGGATTCAGGGCTTAGAGAAAACCATTTCTTCTGGCCCTTTGATTTTGGACTTCTACCCTCCAGAATTATGGAAAAACAAGCTTCAGTTGCTGAAGTTATTCATTATGGTACTGAACAATAAATTATTATGATAGCTCTAGGAAGTTAATATAGGGATATAGTTATGCCTGAAATTGTTGTTATATAACTAATATTATTAATATTATGACACCTCCATACTGTTTTTAAAATGATGGCCACACTATTTAAATTTAATCCACCTCCTTGATAATTGCTATGGTTTGTCTCTTTATTTTAATTATGCTTAATTAGTACCTCACTGGGGTTTTCATTTGCATTTCATCATATGGTGTATTTTTTTATGAATTCTTGGGTTTTATAAGTAATTTTGTTCATGCAAATATTTGAGAGCAAATGTTGCAGAGGTATTATGTTTCAAAATGGTTATGCATCTTAGTCCCTTGCCCTGGGATTTACTTTATTCAAATGAACTGGCCAATGATAGCATCCAGTAAAGGAATTTAGGGTTAAGCCAGTCTTCACAAGTGCATGTGACTTCAGAAACTCTCTTTCAGCTTGTTCTCCTGTCCAGGAATCTGTGAGCCCCAACCACTAAGAGTAGTATGTGACAAAGTAGCTTTGTTTTACAAGCTTGTAAATGAAAGAGAGAAACTCCACTTGTCTGGTATCAACACGTGCCCACTGAGAGCACTACAGACCTGTCGTAGCATCACAACCTCCACCTCAGGCTTTAGTTGGAGTAGTTGGGACTTCCTGTTTTCCTACGATATTGTCTTCTTTTGCACTCACACTCTGAATTTGGCTCCTTTTTTGTAGCATCCTGAGAAATGTAGGTGTTTTCAGACTTTGACTTGCCGAATGTTAAGTGAGTGCTTTTGACAAAGCCTTGCTCTGAAACACATGTTTGCCAGTTGAACAAAAAGTCTAATGATAATTTTGTGGAAATTTTAGTAGTGAGTGTTTACTGATGCATCTATTATAAAACCATTTTCTTATAAACAGGCTAAAGCATTCTTTTACAAGGAAGTGGTATGAAAGGAAATTGGATGGAAATGTGTCACTCCTGTCTGCTAGACTGGAAAGTTTATTGCCTTGAAGAGTTGAGAAGAGAAATGAAGCACTGATTTTTCTGCATGAATGCTCAGGTCATGAGCTGTCACTCTTAATAATACTGGCAATTTTAAAGCCTACAAAATGTAATATAACTAATTTAAAAATTTCACATAAAGTCTTAAGGCATAAAATGAATTTTGGAAATTTCAGCATATATTCTGAACTATTACTCGTTACCATTGTTGTTTGGAGAAAGGATTGATAGTAAACAGAAGGTATTACATTTGACATTTGAGATTTCAGCTCAATAAACTTGGTTCAGTTCCATAGCAATGCAGGGGGTAGCTAGTCTGTTAGCTTTCAGCCACATATAATCTGTTTGTTTTAAAACATTTTAATAATGATAGTTTTATTTTACAAGGTAGGTAGGTAGAAAAGTATTCTTTCCTCTTACCTAAAACTAATTTATCTTTGCTTCAGCTTTGCAGAAATTAAACTAAAACAAAACATGAAAATCTTACGAATGCGTGCTACAGTGATTAGCTATCCAATTCTGTGCTCTTTGTATCTGTAAGGAACTCTGCACTCTCCTTCTACAGAAGTTGTAAGAGCCAGTTCATCCTTTCCTTACACTCTGCCACTTAGGATAAAGTGGATCTTAGGATTTAGCCTTGACCTTAGTTTCTTAGTACCTACACCAAGACTTTTGGACATGGTAGGATTGAGAGTTTAGCAGACTTCCAAGGGGGACATCCATTGCACACATGGACAGAAGCTATATTTTACAGAGATACAGGATGAGAACAACCTATCACTTTAAATTTTCTGTTTCAGCAGCAAAATATTTGTGAACATTATGTCATAAAACATGAAATAATATACAATTTTATAGATGATTTGTGCATAATATTCTATTAGGGTGTAAGAAAAGTGGTAAATCTATCCAAATTACAGAATTATCATTGTGGTTTAGTTGTATGAGAAGATTGTTAACATCCCATTGGTCACTACTGATGATTTTTTATTAGATTTATATTTAACAGTGATTAAGTAGCATGATGTGCTAGCAGCGTAGCATAATAAGGACTCAGAAATTGTTCCTCCCCAGTGAGCTTATAATTTTGCCTTATGGACATGAAATTTCTTTATTTCTTTAATGTGGACTGTAGAACAGTTAGCATTATTACCACTGATAAATTCTGCCCTGATAAGATTAGTTTTATAGATGTAAGATCAATAATACTTGAACACATTCACGGCTGTGTACTGACCAATATAACTCATTAACGGCTTTAAAGGAATCAGTGCTTTTTGCTAGAAGCAAGATAATGAGCCATTGATTATCCCTGCACAGCACAATTTACGGCCTATTTTATTTTTAATGCAACGTTAAATTAATTTGTAAAAGATCAGAAGCATTGCTTTATTTCCAAGCTGTGATTAAACAGTTATTGAACTTTTCATGGAGAACATTAATCAATTCTCATCTCTTCTAATCTTGCAGACTGCTTCAGAAATAAAGATGAATAATTGGTAATCACCTGCACTTCTAGTGAGGAAGCAAACCTGGAAGAGAAAACATTTATATGGGGCTGAGCACAGATGACAGAATCTGACATGAAGGGCTCAGGTTCATGGTATTTTCCTTCAAGGTCAGGATGTGAACACTTAATGGATCAGTGCATGAGGTTAGAAATTTTACTTAGGTTTTATATGAGAGTTCCTTGAAGAGTATAAACATCTATATCATGCAGATAGGCATGATTTATGTGGGGATTTTTGGGCATTGGATGGATATAAATTTTCAATCCATTCACTTACTGCTACCCTCTGAATAAGTTTCTGAGTAAAACTTATAGACCACTTTAAAAGCAATTAACAGTCATAGAGTTCCCCCAGTGTTATCATGTCTTAGGAATCTATCATTAACTGTTAGCCAGCTTTCCATTGGTGTAAAAAAAAAATCTGAGATAAACTACTGAAAGATAAGAAAGACATTGGTGGTATTATGGTTTGTGTCTAGTTGTCCTGCCAAAGCCTCCTGTAGACATGGGGCAGGGACTTCTAGAGTTTGTGATTAACTCATGCTCCACTGATTATGGGTGATACAAGTCTGAGATTATGGGTTTTAGTACTGCTGGGATTATGGGTGTGAGTACTTCTGGAAGCCTAGGTTAGAGAGCCTGAATGCAATTTAAGAGACACAGACTTGCTCTCTGTAGCCATTGTCGCTGCCATGACTGGCTGCCCTCTGCCATGTGCTGCTCCCCCTTGGAGGCAGATGAGAATGGATTGAAACCTCCAGTAACTATAAGCTAAATAAACCTTTTCTTCCTTCATTTTGGGTATTGGGTATTTGTCCCAGCAAGGAGAGAAAAGTTACCAAGATAGATTGGCTCTTGGTTTTAGGCTTCTTAGCCCGGGTTTCCTAGGCCTGTGGCTTTGGGCCTGTGGTGAGACAGGGTATGGAAGACAGCAATTAGTAGAGCAAAGCTGCCCAATGCTTGGCAGTAAGGAAGCAGAAGGGAAGAAAAAGGCCAAGGACCCCAATATCCATTTCAAAGGCATATAATAATTATCCGTTTCTTTAGAAATTTTCTACAGGATCCCAATAGCACCTCCAGCTGGGTACCAAGCTTCAGTACATGAACCTCTGAGGAACACTCCAGGCCCAAACCTTGACACTAAGATTGGATAAATTGGATTGGAATGCAGGTAAGGACCTACTTCTCCTCCCTCCACCACAGTGGAAATGTGTCCAAGCCTATAAATAATCTTAAGATTTTGAGTTTCATAGCAGAAGAAAGGGACTGATGTGTGATCTGAAGAAATTAACTCACAGTAGTACCACAGGAAAGTAATGTGAAAAGTGTGGGAGAAGCTGTTATCTGGATTCAGATAGTCATTGATCTGTGATCAGATGGCACTGTAACTCTGATGGGGAAGGTATGAACTAGAAGGGTGTGGCATGAGAAGATCAGATTTAGAGGGCCAAGAACAGCAAATAGACTTATCTAGTCAAGTGAGAGCAAGTACTGGAAGGCTGAAGTAAGAAGGACAACATGTAGGAGCTAGAAGGTCCAAACAAAGCTTACTGTGGACGGGGATATAAGATAATCAGGGAAACAATTGCCCTGAAGGCTCAGAAAATAGAAATAGAGATACAAATAGCTTCCAAAGCATAAAAATGAGAATGCAGGGACAAGTCACTCTCAGGGGTTCGACAAGACAGTTTGGGGGAAATGATGAACTCTGCTCTCAGAATCATGCATATTGGAGCTAAGTAGCTGTTTTTCTTAAAGTTGGAATGAATTTGAAGGTGTCATTTACCTCTGGCATGCATTTGCCATATTTCTGCAGGGTTGATTGTTGAGTGAGATGCCAGGAATGTAGGGGAAACTCCAGGGTCTAAAACGATCTATGGACAGTGGGATACCTCAAAAGGTACTGCTGGGACACTGATGGAAGATTACTAAGGCTGTCCTCATCATTTGGGGAGTGGTCAGTCCTCTAAAGATGTAGCTTGCAAACTGATGGAAAGGTCACCTACTTCAAGTAGCTCCTGCCTCTCATTATGCATGCCTTTTCTCCACCTTTCTCTCTCCTTCTTTGTTTTATTATTATTTTTTTGTTGAAGAACAAATAGCAATGAGACAGTTTCAAGACAAATTCACAGGACAGATTCGATACATTACTACATTGCAAAATATTTTCATGAGGTTTTGGTGTCGTACAGGTGCATACATGATATTATACTTACAGGAATTATTAGAGCAGATGTCTCTAATCAGTGAATGAAGAGAGTGTAGCGATATACTTATTTTTTACAGCTGAATTATATCAAAGATTCAATATTTAATACTTTCTACCTTGTTATCTACCTAGTGTTTGTCCATAGTACTAGTATCCAACATAATACCTTGTCCAACCACTATTAGTGCAAATCTTGCTTCTCATAGAATTATGCAGAATCATGGAATTTTTATCCTAACTGTACTGTTTATATACACACATAATGATTCTTCCATTGTATATCCCACTTTTTTGTCTAGACCTGTCAAACATTAGCACTTCATTGTCATTAAACCAACTTAGGTGTCTGAACTTGGCGACACAATTCAACACAGTCCAGCATTCCACAATAACAGTGAGTTATCTGAAGAAATTGTTGACTGTAGCCATTTACAGCTCAAATCATTATTATGGCCCCACGTTAAATACCTCATTTTTACACTTTTCTGCTGGATGGTTAAGACCAACATAGATCAAGACCTTTATACCAAAAGATGTAGCTTTTGTTTCTGTTGATGTCAGTGAAGTCCCTTCAGGGTTTATCTTGTAATCCTGTAACTTACTCTGTAGATCCTTTGTGCCATCCATGTGGATGAGTCACGTCCAATGCTTGACCAGTTTACTCTCCGTGAGAGCCTGAGAGAAAGATTTCTCTCCATGTGACTCTCCACAGGCATACTATAGATCATCAATCTCTTTCCTCTGTGGCTCCATAATCTCCTTGACCAGAAAATATGGGGCACAATTGAGTCTCATCATGTTACAGTACAGGTTCTCATATGTCCTGAGTCTTCGCTGACTTTGAAAGGCTAGTATCAAAATGTTGCCTGGCCTTGCACCTCTTCTATTTCCCCAATTTTGATCTGTGAACTTAGGTAGTTAACCATCCAGAAGAAAAGCTAATTAGTACCGTGCAGCATATGCCATTCAGTTTACCCTATCTGACTCAATTGTTTTTAGTTGTTGTTGTACATTTCTATTTGTATTTCTTCTTTTCACTTCTTATACTAGGGAGACTATATGATATTTGCAAATGTGTGTCTGGTGACATTCACTTATGAGTATATGTTCACTTATGAGTATAACATAACATTCACTTATGAGTATATGTTCAAGTGGCATCCACTTGAGTATAAATGCTTCAAGTTTTGTCATTCTTTAGAGCAGAGTAATACTCCATTATATAAAAATACCCCATCTTTTCCAACCATTCTTTATGTGATGGACATCTTGGTTGTTTCCAAGATTTGGCTATCACAGATTGTGCTGCTATAAACCCAGGTACACATACATCATGATGATATAATGTTTTCACTTCCTCTGGGAAAATTCCTAGTAGGGGGATAGCCAGCTTTAATGGGATTTCCATGCTACTCTTTTGAGGAGTCTCCACATTGATCTCCACAATGATTGAAACAGTCTACATTCCCACCAGCAGTGGAGAAGTGTTCCCTTTTCCCCACAACTTGTCCAACATTTGTTATTGGTTGATTTCCTTATGATAGCCATTCTTTCTCGAGTGAGATGGTATCTCAGTGTTGCTTTTATTTGCATTTCACGGATGGCTAGCGATGTGGAGAATTTTTTCATATATTTATTTGCTTAATTTCGTCCTCCGAGAAGTGTGCATTAATCTCAGATGCCCATTTCTGAATTGGGTCTTTAAATTTGAGGGCCCTGTTACATTTTAATTCTTTATATATTCTAGACAGTAGACCTCTGCTTATTGCTTATTAGTTAGGATTTTTTCAAAATTTGAGGGTTGTCTTTTCAACCTTTGTTTCCCTTGCAAATATATGTTTCATAAACTCTTTACCTACCCCTATGTCTTCAAGAGTTCCTCCTACTTTCTCTTCCAGGAGATTGAGTGGTTCTGTTTTAATGTTTAGACCTTCAATCCATTTTGACTTTAGCTTAATGCATGGTAATGTACCTGGGTCAAGTTTTAGTTTTTGGCATGTAGAAAGCCATGTTTTCCAGCACCATTTGTTAAAGACAACCATTTGTTATCTTTCTTCCAGTGAGCTTGTTTGGCCCCTGTGTCGAAGATCATATGGATGAGTGTGATTGTAGATGCCTCTGCATCTTCTAATCTATTGCATTGATCCTCAGGTCTATTTTGTTGCCAATAACATGTTGATTTTATCACAGTGGCTTTGTAGTATAACTTCAAGTCAGGAATTGTGATGCCTCCTGCCTTGTATTTATTGGCCATGATTGCCTTTGCTATTCTAGGTCGTTTGTGGTTCCAAATAAATTTTAGGATTGATTTCTCTATATCTGGGAGGTATGTTGGTGGCAGTTTGATAGGGATTGCATTAAATCTGTACAGCAATTTTGGGAGTATGGCCATCTTCACGATGTAGGTTCTTTCTATCCAGGAGCATGGAATATCTTTCCATTTTCTAAAATCCTCTATAATCTCTTTTCTTAGGGTGTTGTAATTTCGGTGGAAAGATCTTTGACTTCCTTGGTTAAGTGAATCCCAAGGTATTTCATTTTCCGTAGTGCTATTGTAAAAGGTATTGTTTCTATTATTTCCCTTTCAATGTGCTTGTTATCTGTGTAGAGGAATGCCACTGACTTTTGAGTATTAATTTGTATCCTGCTATGTTACTGAATTTCTGTATCAGTTCTAGTAGTTTTTTGGTGGAATTTTTGGGGTCTTCCAAGTAACGTATCATGTCATCTGCAAATAGTGATAACTTAACTTCTTCTTCACCTTTGCTCTTATTCCTTTTATTTCTCCCTCTTTTCTAATGGCTGTTGATAATTGTTCTAAAACTATATTGAATAGGAGGGGTGATAGAGGACATCCTTGTCTTGTACCTGATTTAAGAGTAAAATATTTCAGTTTTTCCCCATTTAGGATTATGTTAGTTTTGGGTTGTCATAGATGGCTTTTATCAAGTTAAGGTAGAGTCCATCTATTCCAATTTTCTGTAGGACCTTGAACATGAATGAGTGTTCGACTTTGTCAAAGGCTTTCTCTGATCAGTTGAGATGATCATGTGGTTTTTCGATTTCAGTCTATTAATATAGTGTATTACATTTATAGATTTTCAAAACTGAACCATCCTTGCATCTTTGGGATGAATCCTACCTGGTCATAATGTATGATCTTCTTGATGACTTGCTGTATTCTATTTGCAAGGATTTTTTGAGGATTTTTGCATCTATGTTCATGAGGGAACTTGGCCTGTAATTCTTCTTTTGGTTGTGTCTTTTCCTGGTTTTGGAATAGTTGCCTCTAGAAATGATTTTGGGAGGACTGCTTCCTTTTCAATATCATTGAAGAGTATGAGGAGTGTAGGGATTATATCTTCTATAAATTTCTTGTAGAATTCAGCTGTAAATCCATCAGGACTTGGACTTTTCCTTGTCGGTAGGCTTTTTATTACTTTTCATATTTCATTGGTTGTTATTGGCTTATTGAGAAGTGTCATATCTTCTTGGTTCAGTTCTGGTAATTTGTACCTTTCGAGGAATCTGTCCATTTCATCTGTGTGTTCTATTCTGTGAGCGTAAAGATTCTCGAAGTAACTATTGAAAATCTTCTGAATTTCCACTGGGTCTGTGGTGATTTCACCTTTTTCATTCCTTATTGAATGTACTTGAATTTTTTCTTTACTCTTTTTGATGAGGTTGGCTAGAGGCTAATTCACTTTATTTAGACTTTCAAAGAACCAACTTTTGGTTTGTTGATTCTTTGAACTGTGTTCTTCATCTCAAGTGAATTAACTTCTGCTCTAATCTTTATCGTTTCTTCCTATCTTTGCACTCTTTGTTTCATTTGCTCTTCTTTTGCTAGTTGGCAGAGGTGCAACATTAGGGTGTTTATTTGTTCCCAATCTGTTTTTCTAATACGTGAGTTCATAGCTATGATTTTCCCTCTAAGAACTGCTTTTTTTTGCATCCCATAAATTCCAGTAAATTGTGTTTGAATTTTCATTGAATTTCAGATATTGTTGAACTTCTTGTTCAATTTCTTCTGTGACCCATTGATTGCTGAGTAGGATGTTCTTTAATTTCATGAATTTAGTGGGGTTTTCTGGTTTCTTTTGTCTTTTAGTTTCAGTTTAATTGCACTGTGGTCTGATAATATTCATAGGATTATTTCTGTTTTCTTGCATATACTTAAGCATGAACTCTGGACTAGTATGTGGTATATTTTGGAAAATGACCCATGTGCAGCTGAAAAAAATGTGTATTCAGCTGTGGTTGGGTGGTACACTCTGTATATGTCCACCAGGTCCATTTGCTCCAAGCTCTGGTTCAGTTCTGCTACTTCCTTGCTAATCTATCTTTTTCACATTAGGGAGTGTTAAAGTCTCCTGTTAAGATTGTGGTCTTAGATGTTAGGTTTTTCATGTCCATTAAGATTTGTCTTATATAGTTGTGTGCTCCTGTGTTTGTTGCATACATATTTATGAGTGTTACCTCTTCCTCTTGAATATTTCCCCTGATCAATATATAGTGGCCTTTTTTGTGTTATTTGATCCTTCTTGATTTGAAGTTGAGACTGTCTGAGAATAGAATTGCTACTCCTGCTTTTTTCTGAGGTGCTGGGGCATGTAGTATTGTTTTCCATCCTTTAACTTTGAGCCTATGAATGTCCTTTGAGATAAGTGTGTTTCTTGTATACAGCATATTGTTGGATTTTGTTTCCTAATCCACTGTGCCAGTCTATTTCTCTTAGTTGGTGAATTGAGTCCATTTCCATTGACAGTTATAATTGAAATGTCTTGACTGATGATTGTCACGATATTTACCTGCTGTTGTTTACTCCTTTGTATCCTGTGTTTAATTGTCTGTCCTGTTTAGTGGGTTCCTTCTGTTCTCATTGATGGAGTTCTGCTCATTGTGGTCTCTCTCTAGAACATCTTTCAGCAGCCTGTGTAGGGATGACTTTGTCATCATGAAATTCTTTACTTGTCCATTGTCATGGAAGTGTTTCACTTCTCCATCAAACTTGAGAGTTTTGCAGCGTATAATAGTCTGGGCTGGAATTTGTTTTCATACAGAACTTGAAGGACTCTTTTCCATGCTCTCCTTGCATTCACAGTTTGTGTAGAGAAGTCAGCTGTAATTCTGATGGGTTTTCCTTTGAATGTGAGCTCCTTCTTCTCTGTAGCAGCTTTCAGTATATTATTTTTGTGTTGGATTTCTGGGATCTTGACTTTTATGTAACTCGGTGTGTTTTTACTTGGGTTGAAGTTATTTGGTGTTCTGTATGCTTCGGTGACTGAATGTTTGATTGTTTCCTCATATTTGGTAAGTTTTCTGCGATTATTTCTCCCTAAATTCTTTTTATGTCATTTGTATTGACTCCTTCATTCTCGTTGATACCAATTATTCTCACATTGTTCATCCTGGTGTAATCTTGCAGGTGATGGATTATTTTTCCCTGCATTCTCATTGTTTTTAGGAGATCCTTTCTCATCTTTTCACTAGCTGCACCAGCTTCTTCAAGATCTGAAACTCTGTCTTCGCTCTCATTCAAATGATTTTTTAGACTAATGATTGATATTTTAGTTCTTCCATATCTCTTTAACTCTATTTCATACATTCTATTTCTTGTCTGTATTGCTCATTCAAAGAGTCTATCATATTTCTGATCTCCTCAATTTTTTGTCCATGTCTTCTTTAGAGGTAGTTATTAATTCTTTTTGTGCAGTTTCTTCCATGTTTCCATACATTTCCTCTGTATATTTTTGGACTTCTTTCTATATTTCAGATGCTATGATTTCAAACAATTCTTTTTTTTGAAAGAATTCTTTTTTGATTTTAGAAATTATTTCTGCTTTGAGTGCCTTATGACCATTCTGCTGTTGTTTCTTTGCTTTAGACACTGTTAATCCATATGTTTCAGCTGAAATAATGTTCTCTGCACTTGTTCTGGGTGTGTTTTGGTTTTTCCCCTCATATTTTTGCATGCGATTCTTTATTTCAGATGCTATGTATTCAGGTATTTTTTATTTCAGGAATTAATTCTCATCTGAGTTCCTCTGTACCATTCTGCTCTTATTCCTTTGTTTCTGTATCTGTTATTTCATTCATTTCAGCTGAGTTAGTGTCCTCTGCACTTATTGGTGGACTTGAGGCCTGAGGTTGCATTTTTGTCCTTCTCTTTGTCATTTTGTATAGCACTGACCTCTGACCTTTGGTGTAGTGCTTTGTTGCAGCTATAACCTTAGCATGTAATGAGATTCAGGCGCCAGTCTATTAAGTTTGAGATTATGCTGTTATGCCTGGCCTGGATCTAGCTACTGTGTTCAGTTACTTTTTGCTGCATCTCCTGTGGTTCCCCTCTGTTTTTTCCCTGGTCAGGTCAGCACAAACTGAACTGGGATGCTGATCGAGTAGTGAAAATTCCCACTATCTTGGCTGGCTTTGGGGCGAGGATCCGGAAAGTTGCCGGAGTTGGCCCTCAAGTCTCAGGCTGGTCACTCTCTAGGTGGGCGGGCCTGGGCTTGGTGCATCCTCTGGGCTCCCAAAAAGATAGTGGATGTTCTTATTTAGGAGGTAGGCTCTGCCAGGTCATTCTTCAAGTGATGATTTATACAATATAGATATTTTGCATTGATAAAATCCCTACTGTGTTAAAATGAAATGAATATTTCAGTTTATCACAGACCAAGGCAAGAGAGCTTAGGATCAGAATGCATATGCAGGAGCAGGAGTAGACAGAAGAACAACACCCTGAGACTGATTCACTAGAGATTCTTCACTTCAGTTAAAATGATTCTGGACAGCTGAGGAACTATAATGCCTTTAGAAGCTTTGCGAGTTTTGAGAAATCAAAGGGAAACAGGGACACCATAAAACCAAAGTCTAGTTACTTCAACACGTCACACATAGCTATTCCATACAAGAATAATTCATCAGGTTAAGTAATGCTCATTCATGAAGAACAAGAAATCACTATTCTCTGTGTATAAGTGCATAGTTTTGTATTGTTCAAAATAAGAATACAAGTGGATTAAATCAGATTAAAATCTACACGTGAGGATGAAATAAGTGGGATGCCCTTCTAAGTAGAATAACTGGTTCATTTCACATATAAGCATTGTCTAGTTGCATCCATTTACTTCTAAATGTGTTGAGTTTATACCCGAGTAGTACTCCATGAGTAACTACTTTGAAGACAACAATATGCAATATAACAATCATTGTGAATTTCCTATCGTCTTGTTCTGAAATTCTGTATTGTTTTTTTTTTTTTCTATCTTTAAAACAAAAAGGTAGAATAACTGTTCAGGTAGTAGTATTGTAAGAGTCATGAATGTACAGACTCTTAGGGAAAGGGATGACATGATTAAACACATAAAAGTAGAGAAAAGACCCACAAAAGGAAAGGCAGGGTAAACAGATGTGATGAAGCATTGCACTGAATAACAACCACAAAAAGACAATATTTATAGATTTAGGATATGGGCTATAGACTTAAAATATTTGTAGAATCCTCTAACAGGTTAAAAAAGAGACAGGAGTATGTTTTATGGCCAATCAAGATCTCTAAGAAAATGACATCCCTGTGACATTGATGCCTGCCACCTGCCAAAAGGAACAATGCTCTAACTCTGCTCCAGTGTTTAAGGAAAACCAATTACCTGGGACAGTGTCAATCCCATCCCCTGCCAGATCCAGAGCATAATGTTGAGATTTCAAGAAGGACTGGGAGGAGTCCCACACAAGCCACATTCCTCTGCAAAGAGGTACTGGATGCAGAGATCCTATAGTGTATTAGAACTGGCAAGAGTGGGAAGTTGCTGCAATAGTTTCACTGTCTGAGCACAGGTTTCTCAGGTTTAATGATAATCTTTAACGTGGTTTCTAAAACCTACAAAGCAGCATCCCATTTGTGTGTGTATTTGCATATTTACATATCTATGTGTGCATCCGCAGAAATGGTCTGAAAGCATATACAGAGGAGTTGAATTTCAGGCAATTTTAATTTTTAATGTGTTTTCTACAAATAAACATGTTGCATTAGTTGTAAAACTCCTAAAACAGAAAAAAATTGTAGAAGCAAAGGACTTATATAAAACCACTGTGCTTGTTTAGATTTGAATTCAGTTACTATAATTCTTTCTGTACCAAGAAGATGTTCTACATTGTTTTAAAATAAATGAATAAGAAGGGCTAGGGAGATAGTTCAGTAGAATAAGAGCCTGCCTGGCACACATAGGGTCCTGAGTTCAATCATCAGTATAGCAATAAATAAATAAATAAATAAAATAAAATAAAAAATAAATGATTAGGTAAAACTGTGTATTTGTATATACAGACCAGGAGATGAGTGCTTACTTTAGAAAGGCATTCATCTCAGTATTACTCACACATTCTTAGAAGAATTTTATCATGGAACTGGTAAAATTATATGACCCAAACTTCTATGAAGATAGGAAGCACAGATACAGAAACCCATTACATAAGCATTCTCTTACTATTATTTTATATTCCTTGTAGTATAAAGCATTATTTAATTTTAAATCTGGGAACATGAGTAAGAAGCTGTCCAAAGTCATTTAGCAGACTATGGCCTAATTTCTAATTCAGAGCTCTTCCTTCTCAACTCTAGTTGTTCACCTTCTGCCAGTATTATCCATTGCCTTCTCTCTGAGTTCTTCCACTAAATAGGACATTACTGTGATAGCAAGATGACAATAGAGCTTGGGACTCAATTGTGACAATGCAGTTTTGGTTCAGACACCTCTGTCTTCAAGCACTGGCTTTGTCTTGTATTAGCTGCATAGATACCTCTTAGTCTATGCATTTTTTGAATCAGAATGTCTACTCTGTTTTTAGAAATTATGATGTAATATAAATTGCATAGAATAGTATCTGACATTTAGGTGAGGGTCAAAAACTGCTAGATATCTACTCCATGTTTTCCTCAGTTGTCCACTTTGTCTACAGAAATACATAGAGTTCTTTTAAGGACAGACTGATTTCAGCAACAGTAAATCCTTTTAAAATAGAGTTCCTTTCTTTTATTATATGCTATTCTTCTAAACATTTCTGTAGGCTGCAAAATATTAATAAAATTCTTGGTTTTGACATATTTCTAGCTATCATTTGGAATCAGAGATTATTGTTTGAACTACTACAGAACTTTACATAGGAATTTGATTTATTTGCCTTATTCCTTAAGTGAAATAAACTTGGCATTAGGCCTCAGCTTAAGTTAGCTGAATTAATTCTGCTTTAATTCAAGTTCATATCTGTGGTGGAAAATGACAGGTATTATTGAGTTCTGTTACACATTTAATAAGAAATATATACTTCTCATCCTTGTGGGAGCAATTTAATACACTGCAGAGCCTGTCAAAATTCAATTCAAGGTTGAATGACTAATGCATAAAAGTCAATTCCGTATACTATCAGAGATAAAGCCAGTTATTTCTTTTTATCAACTAGATGGGGAAGCTATTTGGATCTCAGGTAGCAAAGATTTGAAACTTCAGGTTTTGAAAAGAGGAGATATGAATATGTGGGAAACTAGGGGATTTCAGGAGGAGAGACTGCCTAAAGAAATAAATCAACAGAGAATGAGAAAGTTTGACTTGGTCATTTTGATCCTTATGCAGGTTCAATTTTTCCACAGCTTTTTTACTAAGTGGCAAAGTCGGCCTAAATCCAAGAGCTTGAGGGATAAGGGACATCTTTAGGGTTTTTATCTTCCATTGCTATAGTCATAATGTTAATCCATGCCTGCATTCACGTACATTTACACATACATGCGAGAATATGTGTGTGCATACACTCGTGTGCAAAGGCACATGCACGGGCATGCAAGTTGGAACTGGAGGCTGCATTCAATGAACACTTACTTATTGGGCACTTGCAACTTATTACTCTGGATGCTGAGCTTATAGGAATGAAGAAAACACAACACTCCCCGTGGTATATAGAGCTTAGCAAAGGGAGCCAGAAAATAAATACTAAAACTACTAAGTCTGTTTTAGGAGCAACACACACAACCCCACTGTGTTTCTACTGCCACCAGATGTACTCACAATAAAAAAATGAAAGAAAAAGGCACCACACATGCCAAAGTTGTCAAGGCCAACCCCACCCATTCGCAAGTCACAGAGTTACCATATGGAGACCTTAATCTTACACAAACACCCTGTTCAAACTGGCCCTTGAACATGTGCAGAAAATTTTGCCCCATATTTTAAAGGTTCAAGTGCTCTCCCTCATGGAAACTCAGGTCACTACATGCCCCATGGCAGTCTCTGCCTTGGAAATCTGCCTGCTGTTTTGCCTCAATAAAAGCCTTCCTCACCATTGATGTGCCATTTATTGTTTCCTCAAGGACCTTACAGTATGTTACATTGTATGTCAGATAATAGAAAATGTTAGAGAAAAATAACAAACAACTATAAAGGAAAAGAAGCATTGTGGAAAGTACAACTCTATTGAATACAGGGAGCAGAAGGTAAGAGATCAGATTTTCAGTTATTTAAGTCAATAGCATTTCAAGCAGAAAGAACCATAGTTACAGGGTTTCTGAGGTGGGCATGTGGACATGTGGAGGTACACTGAATAGGTCAGCATGGCTGAAGCCTGGTGAATGAGTGGTAGAGATGAGATTAGAGGAGTGACATGGTTGTAGATGGAGAGTGACCATAGGGACTTGGGCCTCTTCTGAATGACATGGGTGCCACAGGAAGGCTTCACAGGAGGGATGTGATCTGACTGCCATTTCTTTGTTTAGCTGCTGTATTAATGATCCAGCCATGAAGAAGAATGAAATCACATCACTTGCAGAAATGAAAGTATCTGGAGGTCATTATGCTAGGTTTGGTTACAGGCGTAAAAGGCTAAGGTAGGTATAGGCTGAAGGAAGCAAAGAAGAGGAGGCTGGACACTGCTGCCCACTGACTCTCAAGCTGGCTGATATGTTCTGAGGACCCTGGCTGTGTAGGACCCAAGACAAACTCCTTTTAAGTACTGATGCCTATTGGCATTGTGTTTCAATGAATCACAGCAGGACTTCACCAAAAAAAGCTGAAGCAGGCTGACTGTAATCTTTCAATAATTCATTCAACAGCCCTAGTCATTAGCCAGTTAGCTAGACAGTACTAAAATCTAGAATAAGCAGGTACATATACATGTATTATAAAACATTCCATTCCATGAATATTCTCTGCTTTCTTTCTTAGGCCTTCCACTGATTACATATATTTCTAATTCTCTTGTATTCTGTTTTCCTTTTGGTAGGAAAATCATTATCCTCACAGAGAAAGCCAGTCTTATGCAAAGACCATTGTTGCAAGTCAGATTTAGACAAAATGTGGCCAGGAAAAGTGTGGTAACATTAGTGGGAGGGTAGGAAGTTTGGGGACTTGTGGCAAAGAAAGAAAATTGGGGTTAGGAGAGAGTAGTGAGGGACAAGAATTATAGTCTCAAAGGCTTGTGCTCACCATTGACTCTTCCCCCTTGCTATGACCAATTACTTATGTCACTGGAATCTATGCTCAGAATCATCTAGAAACTAACCAGTTGTCATCACCTCTGCTAATGGCTTCAAGCCTTGTAATCCAGTGTGTGCTAGTGGGCTCCTGCTGTCATGCCTGTTTTCTCCTCTGTCCCCTCCGTGTTCTATTCCCAAGTCAGTATACGTTTTCTCAACCTGGGCACTATGGACTCTGTAAGCCCAATAAGTGTTTGTGTGATGGTTAGCAGCATGCCTAGTTTTTACTCACTAGATGGCAGGAGCACATCTCCTAACTACCATCAAGATTAATACAGTCCAAAACATCCCTAGACATTGCTGAATATTCCACAATTAGAGTGTGTGTGTGTGTGTGTGTGTATGTGTGTGTACAAGTGAGTGTGTGTATGTGTTGAGAGGAATAATGCTCTGCTGACAACTCTGATCCTTTAAAAATGTGTCATTTCCACATGACTCAGATTTTTAAATACATTTTCATGTTACCTATATGTTATACTTTGTGTCTTGTTGTCCCCCCAGTGCCTCACGTAACTCATGGGGCAGACCCAGCTCCAGGAGCAGTGAGTGGCTTGAGGGGTAGGGCCAGAGAGACTCAAACCCTTAAACTTGCAGTATGAGCTCATTCCCCCAACGCCCCAACCCCCACCCTCCAGCAAGGCCAGCAGCCTCCCTTGTAGTGTAGAAAGAGTTATCCTGGATATGGTGGCCCCCCACCCTCTTCTCCAAACCATGTAGCATGGGTCAGTGATATCTGTGATAGAGGCCACCTCTGGCAGGGAGCTGTTTAGAGAAGACAGAGGCACTGACCCTGAGAAAATAAGGCTCTGAGGTCTTGCTACTTAATTCAGGCTGCTTTATTTTTTTATATTTTTTAAAAATATTTTTATTGAGAAAGAAATAGCAATGAGACAGTTTCAAAACAGGTTAGTAGGACAGTTACAATAATTAATACATTTCATATTGTTACCTTGGTAGTAGTTATTCATAGTACAAGATGCAGACATGATAACTTGTCTAAATACTAGGCTGCTTTAAACTGTGAAACCTCTAGTAACTGAGCTAAATAAACCTTCCCTTCCCCAAGTTTGAGTGTCAGATATTTGTCCCAGCAACAAGAGAAGAGTAACTAAAACACTATAGGAAAAAGCTAAAGCTTCTACAGTGCCCTCCTGTACACCTTACCTGGAGTGGGCCACCTTCGTCTCCCTGGTTGCTCTCTTTCTTCCTGTTCCAAGGCCTTCCTGGGGATATCATCACTGAAGGGCTTTGTCCCATGCTATTTGTTTTGTCTGGAATAGTATTCTTCTCATATATTCAGGCTTTCATTAGGTCTTCATTCAGATACCACTTTCAGGGAGGACTTCCCTGACAATAAATTTTACCCTTTCTTGCTTTATTTGCTTTGTGCATTTATCATCATATAACATAATTTCAATTAAATGTTTTAAAAATTCCTTGTTTTATCTGTTTCATTAAAATATAAATTCAGTGAGATAGGATTTTTTTTTTTCAAGTTTCCAGCACCTGGAACATTATCTGCATGAAGATGGTGCTTTAGTAAGCATATGCTGAACAAATGAATGAATGAATGATAAATAATAATAAGAAAGGAAAAAAGAAAGAAAGAAAGAAAGAAAGAAAGAAAGAAAGAAAGAAAGAAAGAAAGAAAGAAAGAAAGAAAGAGTGAGTTGGTGCACCCAAGAGAAACAGTAAGCCACAGATCTGCACACAATGTAACCCCTCTAAACTTGCAGAACATAGGGTCTTCTTCTCCCCTCTGCCACTGCACTCTGCTTCAGAGTACCACTTTGTAAAATGTAGGTATTAAACTGTGTCAGCTTGCTAACACATACCCAGAGCACTTGCCAAGCTCAACAAATGACATTTAGAAATAAAAAGAATGTCTGATAGAGGCAAAACTCATTTCTTAAGCAAACCCTTAGTCTGGGGGCAGCAACTGTTTATATGATGAATCTATTAATTTTCAGGTTATTATTAGATATTAATTACCAGACAACTCCACACCCTGAGAAAACTGAGGAAGCTTCTATAATTATAGAGAGATTGTGCACCTCAGCTCTTAATTCTTTCAGGACTTGTATTACAGAATGAATGTATGAGTGAATGAATGTTCTACATTATTCTGTGTTCCATTGTTACGCACAGCATAATCCCAGAATTTTTATTTTTAAATAAAAATGTATACATATATACTGAATATTATGGAAAAGAAAGGTCAACAATTAGAATTAGTCTTTCTACACAAATTCACATCCCAAATCTGTTTTATGCATTATACACAAATGTACTTCTCTCCCTCTATCTCTTCCTCCCTCCCTCTCTTAATGGAACATTAATGGAATTTTCACAGCAAAACAGATATATCCAATTCTTGTTTAAATGGATATACAGACTATGTTTATGCTGCATATACTTAATAACTTAATTTGCCAGCTAGTACTGATAGATTCTGTTTTGCTTTTAAGCTATTATACACATAATAGGATGACTTTAACTATTAGAGCATAATTTTGTGAGCATGTGGGTAAAATAGATTCCTAACAGAATTTCTAGCACAAAAAAATATTTTTGCTTTAAAAAACTGAAGCGAGCAGGATGAGAATGTACATTGGGTTTCCGCAACTTAACTGTCTTGGGAGCTGTACAGACGTTGATGGAGCATACTTCTGCGAGCGTCTTGGTGTGTAACAGAGGCACAATCTCTTGGGTGCTGGGTGCGGTGCTTGGCCCCTAGGGTTTGGGCACTATTCCTGGCTCTTCTCCTACCCGATGTGAGTGAAGTATCTTTGCTCCATCACGCCCTCCTGTAATCACGTTCCTGCCTTGGAGTCTGTTAACCATGTGCTAAACACCCTGAAACTTTCCATTAAATTAAAACTGTTATTTAAATTGTACGTGGCTGGTATTATACCCCAGCAATGGTAAAGCTACTTCTACACTGTGGCACTCTCTTGTAATCCCAGACTCCGACAGGCTGATGCAGGGGAATTGTAATTTCAAGCCCAGCCTGGGCAATTTAATAACTTGGCAAGACGCTGTTTTAAGGAAAAGAGTACTTCAACTAAAAACCTGGGCAGTCATTCCCTATATCATAGTTTTCTTTACCCACCCCACCACTTTCAGTTACTACTTATATTGATTTAAAACATATCTCAAATCCAGACTCATTTTTATCTTAACTACTACCACTACTCAAGAGGGGTGTGAGGAGTTGGAAAAAACTAGTTTGACTGGAAGACAGTGAACAAAGAGATTAGTGTCACTGGATGAGAAAGAAATGAAAGATAGGAAATAAGAGTTAAGAAATGAGAGACAATGGTGATTTGAGCCTTGTTACTATTTTTCATTTGGACCAATTTCCTACTTCCTCTCCTGTTTTCCATCTGTTCTCCCCACAGCAGTCATAATACCTTTTCTAAAACACCAATCAGATTATTTCACTTTGTTACTTAAACTATTTCAGTGGCTGCCTGATTTAGTAACGAGGAGGCCTGGTCCTCAATTTCTTCCCCAATATCACCTGGTGGATCTGACCTCATTGTTCATTGTGTTGCAGTCAAACAAGCTTGTTTTTGGTTCTTTACATGACAGAAGCTTTTTGCAACCTCCAAGCTTTTGCATGTAGCTGTGAACCAGCATCCTGCTGGTCTAAACTCCCTTCTCTCTGGGAAGGGAGTCAAAGATGGAGGGCAGGGGCCCGGGAAATGGTGAGGAGAATAAGTGCTTTCCTGGCAAGCTCAAGGTTGCCTGAGTTCAATCCCTGGTTCCACAAAAAAAAAAAAAAAAAAAAAAAAAAAAAAAAGAGAGATAGAGAGATGGAGGGCAGAGGGTGGAGGGAGAAAGGATTTCAAAACAAGAATTGAGATGTTGTATATATAGGTACCAGGCCTCCACAAGGACAGTAATCATTTTGTAACACAAACATGTATTAACACAAAATAAAAACTGAAAAAACAAATGAAAAATAAAATATAGCAAGAATAAATCCAATGGATAGGTAAAATGGACATCCTAGTAAAGTTTGTAGATAAAGGAGGAAGATGAACCGATAAAGATGGTATTTGTGAACAACAACAACAACAACAACAACAACAAAGTGAAAGAGAACTAAAAATAAAAACAGAAAAAGCTCCAGATCAGTGCAGATGTCCTGAATTCAATTCCCACTGCCACAAAACAAGACACAAGCCACAGCAAACCTGAAACCCAAACCACAAACCACATGCCATATTTACAAATGAAGGAGAGAGAGTGTTGGCCTTCGTTTATGCTAACCTTTTGTACTTTATGCTTTGCTTCACTTCTATTAGAAGGTTAAAAATTATGACTAATTTTCAAAATTTACAATTAAAAACACTGAATAAGTTCAATGTTTTCCGTATGCAAACTGGGTCCTGAGAGTGTGTGTGTGTGTGTGTGAAGTTAATTAGAAGCTTTGCCCTTTTAAAAGATCTAGTTATACCCTCTATCAAAAAAATGCATTTAGCTTTTCCTGGTAGATGTATATTTCTTTTCTTTTTTTTTTTTTTTTTGAAGAGTAATAATAAAAAAATAACAAAAACAAAGACAGAAACAGTGCAACTGCAACAATAAATATGGTACAGAATTTCAAAACAAGAATAGAAAATTAACAATAGTTGTTATATATTTTTATCATCAAATCTGTGGCTCAGATTAGCAGATATAGGTACTCAAGATCAGTCAAATAATTAAACACTAATGCTTGCTTTCAATACTTGTTAATTGTCTCTCTTGATGCTGTTTATTGTTGTTAGGTTGAGATTCATCCTTAACCACTCTGTTTCTGGTGTTGCATCATATTTTCATATGTTATTTGTAATAACACTGTGAACATTTTAATATATTCCTGCTCTTCTTTGAAATATATGTTGTTGACTTAGTTATTATTTTAGAATCATTGGTATTTTGCTTATATACAGTTGTTAGCTCACCTTCCTTTCCTAATAATATTATGCAGCCTAATTTTACTCTCTCTTAAAAGATATTTAATTTTATGAAGTTATCACATCCACAAAGCATATGTGTAGAGAAAATACAAATTATATATTAGAAATATGTTTAATTTGTTGGAGAAGGGTTTTTAACCAATAGCATGGCATGATAACAGTCTTTAAATAATCTTAATATTTAGAGTATTTGTTCAGACCCATTTCCTCTTGGGAGTACATGTGTCATATTACATACTTAGTTTACAGCTAAATACATAAAGTGTCTTTTTTCACAATGTAAAAACTTTAATCATTTAAATGTAGATGGGAATTGTGTTTTTCATTTTCATTGCAGAAGTGACTGAATGGCTATAAGACAACATAATGATGCTCTAAAAAGACACTGTCCTAGTTACATTTTTGTTGTGGGGACAAATTACCCAACACCTACAAGTTAAAGGGGAAGGGCTTATTTTATTTTATTTTGCTAAATAACCTTTATTTAAATAAATAAAAAAAATTTGAAAGACACAACCACCGAGCAAAATGTGTACATTAATTTAAATGACACTTGTTAGAAGTCAAGTCAGTGGTGAACCAAATTTCTCTTTCAAAATTCTTGATGAGTCTCTTCATTATCTGAGCTGGTAGGAGAAATTTAGTTTCAATGAATGCCTTTTCCAGTCTCCAAAAGTTGTTGATGATAAAAAAAACACTGACCCATAGTTATTTGTGCATTACCTTTGGAGAAAAGTGTATTGAAGCATTTAATCCGTCTTTAAATTGACTATTATATTCTTGCTATTGACTTATGTGAATTCCTTATGTATTTGGGGCTTTAAGATTTTGTCAGATCTATGGTTGGATGATGTCTTCTCTCAGTCTTCAGGGTCTTTTCACTCGATTGCTTTTCTGATTGACTGTGTAGAAAGTTTCACTTTGAAGTCATTTCAATATCTTTTTAGTTTGTTTGTTCTTATGTATTTAGTACAGGGTCTATAGGGTCACACTACCCAGATTGGATTTGTAGGGATCCTTCCTGTTTTTCATCCTGGCAAGTACTGTGAGTGCAGGTGCACATCACCATGGCCATTGTAAATCACTGGCTCAGCACACCCCAGGGGTGGGTACAGCAAGGCAAGCCAGCCAATGTCTATCTTTTTAAGAAAAGAATCTTTTTGATTTATTGATTTGGTACAGGGTCTCATTACGCAGTTTGGGCTCATAGTGATCCTCCTGTCTCATCCTCCACAGAGCTGGGATTATAGGTGTATGTAGAGAGCTGTGAATAGCCACGCCTTAAAAGACGGCACCGGCTTCCCCCTTCCACCCCCCGCTGGGTGAGTGCTCTCTGTAGTAAACAACTCCTTATATGGCTAAGGCAAAGGCTGTGGCGCCCTTCCGCGTATCTGGACCAATTGGCTGCGCCCACGTGTCACTCCAGGGTTGGACGCCTTGTGGTATATAGCTTGGGGCGGGCTTGCCCGGGTCAGGAGCGGGAGCAGAGGAGGAGCGGGAGCAGAGGAGGAACGGAGGAGCGGAGGAGCAGGAGGGGAAGAAGAACTACTCAATCCATGGAAGAATAAAGCATTGCAGAGACAACCAGTGGTCGCGTCTTCCTTGCTGGCGAGGATGCGTGCGACAAGTGGTGCCGAAACCCGGGAACTGCAGTCCCGTGATTGGTTGAAGCTCTGTGCAAGTGGTACCAGTAAGCCCCGCAGTAAGTAGGGGTCCGCTTCGAGCGGGTAACAGCCCACGGTCCCAAGGCTAAAGGGGGGCGTGTGAGTCACCTAGAGTGACGGAAAACCCGGTAAGGGCGTTCTCTCTGTAAATGAAGAGGGAGCAAGAGTTCGCTGACGAGCGGACTAAAAGCAAAAGTAAAACAGAACAATGGGCGCTGCGTCAAGTCCAATTTTTTAGGCTCTAAAGGAGCTGCTGTATGCAAAAAAGCTCAAGATGAGCAAAAGAACCTTGGAGAAATTTCTTTAAGAGTGTGATATTGTAGCTCCCTGGTTCGCGGTGTCCGGAAGTCTCACGGTACCGTCCTGGGACAAACTAGGAAGAGATTTAGATTTAGCTCATGAACAAGGGACACTAAGGGCTGGAGTGAGACCGATTTGGCTGTTGATCCGGGGATGCTTGGCGGGCTGGCAAGATAGCTCAGCAGTCTAGAGCCCCTCTCAGGGACCGCGGTTCGAGCCCCAGCACCACATGCCATGCCAGCCCCTCCCCGCAGGGTCGGCGGTATAGCTCAGCGGACTAAGCGCTTGCTTAGGTAAGCGTAGGGACCAGGGTTCGATCCCTGCTTCCACTTGCCGCGCCGGCCCCGCCTTCGGGTGCGCTGAGCCGGCGATTGGAGTCCGGGCGTGGTGGCGCGCGCCTGTAATCCCAGCACTAGGGAGGCAAAAGGAAGGAGAATCACTATGAATGTAGGCTGCATAGTGAGACCCTGTGTACAAAAAAAAAAAAAAAAGGGGG
>PVKA01008721.1:0-49632 GCA_004027165.1 Ctenomys sociabilis
TATTTCCAGATTCTCTCCTCCCCAGATGTCCATGCCACTGTCGTACTGACCAAGTTCACTGAAATACTGCCTGTTCATGGCAAACAGTCCTCCCGCCATCGTAGGGGACTTGATTGGTGCAGTGGCGCCATCAGCTCCTCCCAGCTCTGAGAGGGGAACAAGATCCCACTTGAAGTGCAGCCCCCAGTTGAAGCCGCCCGGCACCACAGGAGATGAGCTGTAGGCCAGCGTGTCAGCACTGATGATGTCGATCACGGGGCACACCACTGTGTGTGGGTCCCCGAGGATGGCAGCCAGCAGGGGCTGCAGCCACATCACATTCACCTCGCAGGGGCTATCCAGGAACACGAGGATTTCTCCTGTGGCGTGGGCTGCTCCGATCATCCTTCCACGAATCAAGCCCTCTTGCTTTGCATTTCTGATTACCTTGATTTTTGCAGGGAGGTATTTCTGGACATACTCATCTAGTTCACCTTTTAAATCATCAAAGTCACTGTCATCATCCACAAGGATGATTTCATGAAGCAGGTGGGCAGGTGTCTGGTCTAGCACACTGTGCACTGTCCGGAGCAAGGCAGAAAAAGCTTCATTGTAGAAACAAATAACAATACTAGCTACCGGCAGGTCAGCTGGGTAAGACTTCTCTTTACATGCTGCACTCCTGGTGTCAGGCACGTCTCTATGGTAGCCCAGGCGGTTACTAATGAGCATACTAAAGGCATGCTTCTGATAGCCCAGGTCTCTCAGCTCCTGGTCACGTTCATTGAAAATCATACCCAGTTCGGAAGAGAATTTCAGGTAGTCTTTTTCTGTATCTTGAATTTTATTATCTATCACATCATCAATTTTGTTTGGTTTAAATTGTGGATCTAATATTCTACTTGGACCTCTAGTGAAACGAGGATAGAATTTTTTGGGGAATGGTCCATGGGGACCAGACCCCTTGATGGGCACATTCTTAAATGGCCGAGTCACTTCACTGAAGTTGAAATAAACAAAAAGCAAAACTGTCCAGGTCGCAGATGTAAAAAGGCACCCATAACAGAAATACCGAACTGTGACACTTCCCATCATAGACCTAGCATAGCTGAAGGGTCATTTTCAGTTTCCGCGAGGCCCGCAGCCCAGGAACTCGGTCTTCCGGGCCTCGGGACAGCAGCATCGCCCCTCCTGCTACAGCCCGGCGCCGGGCGGCACGAGCCGCGGGGGGCGGCGCGGCCAGGGTTAGCGCAGCGCGGGAACCGCGCAGCTGAGCGCGGCGCAGGCACGGGGCGCGGAGAGGCGGCCCCGGGCCTCGCCCTGTCCCCGCGCTGCGCCACGGCGGGCGCCACGTCGCGTGCGGTCCCGCCCCCGTCCTCTAGTGGCTTTTAGTATATTGTTCTTGTGCTAGATCTGGGATCTTGACTATTATATGTCTGAGTGTGTTTTTAATTGGGTTGATATTATTTGTAGTTCTATATGCTTTGATTACATGAATGTAAGGGAACATAATGACCAGAATTCCATAAATGATAATGGAAAGGACCCACCAAACAAGGAAAACAATTAAATACCGGAGTAAAAGGTGTATATAATAGCAGGTAAATAATATGTCAATCATAATTCAAGATATCTCAATTATAACCATTGATGTAAATCGACTCAATTCACCAATTAAAATAAATAGATTGGGCACCGTAAACTACGAAGCAAAATGAACAATATGATGCATATAAGAAACACACTTAACTCACGAAGAAATTTATAGGCTGAAAGTCAAAGGATGGAAAATAATACTACATGCCCCAGCAACTCAGGACAAAGCAGGGATAGTAATCCTGTTCTCTGACAGTCTCAATTTCAAACCAAGAATGATCAAACAACATAAAGATGGGGAAAAATACTGGTTAGGAGAAAAATTCAAGAGGAAGAGGTTAACACTCATCAATATGAAGGCTCCAAATACAGGCACATTCAGATATATAAAACAAATCAAAATGGACATGAAAAATCTAATATCCAATATCACAATCTTAACAGGAGGACTTAACACCCTCTTATCTCAAAAAGATAGGTCAAACAGACAAAAAATTAGCAAAGAAGTAGCAGAACTGAACCAAAACTTGGAACAAATGGACTTAGTGGACATACACAGAGTATTCCACCCAACCACAGCTGAATACACATTTTTTTCAGATGCACATGGGTAATTTTCTAAAATAAATCATATATTAGTCCATAGGACATGCTTAAGTATATGCAAGAAAATAGAAATTATTCCATGCATGTGATCTGACCACAGTGCAATGAAACTGGAAATAAATGATAAAAGAAACCAGAAAAACATACTATCTACATGGAAATTAAACAACACCCTCCCCAGCAACCAATGGGTTACACAAGAAATTAAACAAGAAATTCAACAACATGTACAGTTCAATAAAAATTCAAGCACAACTTATTGGAATTGATGGGATGCAAATAAAACAGTTCTTAGAGGGAAATTTATAACTGTGAACTCACACATTAGAAAAATAGAATGGGAACAAATAAATACCCTAATGCTGCACCTCAAACATCTAGAAACAGAAGAGCAAATCAAATCCAAAACCCAAGATGGGAGGAAATTATAAAGATTAGAGCATAAATTAATGCAATTGAGCCAAAGAAAACAATACAAAGAATTAATGAATCAAAAAGCTGATTCTTTGAAAGATTAAATAAAATTGATAAGACCCTAGCTAACCTCATCAAAAAGAGGAAAGAAAAAAACTCAAATTCAAGCAATTAGGAATGAAAAGGGTGAAATTACTACAGACCCTGTGAAAATCCAGAAGATCATCAGTAGCTACTGTGACAATCTGTACTATCTCAGATTCAAAGACATAGAAAAAATGGACAGATTCCTAGAAAGGTACAAATTACTAAAATGGAATCAAGAAGATACAAGAACTCTCAGTCACCCAATAATAGGCAATGAAATTCAAAATGTAATAGAAAAAAACCTACCAATAAAGAAAAGTCTAGGTCCTGATGGATTCACAGCTGAATTCTATAAGAAATTTAGAGAAGATATAATCCCTACGCTCCTCAAACTATTCAAAGAAACAGAAAAAGGAAAAACCTCTGAAAATCATTCAGGAGGCAAGTATTATACTGGTATCAAAACCAGAGAATGATGCAACTATAAAAGAGAACTACACGCCAATCTCTCTCGAGAACATAGATGCAAAAATCCTCAATAAAATTCTAGCAAATAGTATACAACCAATCATCAAGAAGATTATACACCATGACCAGGTAGAGTTCAAACCAGGACGCAAGGATGGTTCAACATATGAAAATCTATAAATATAATACACTATATCAATAGAGTCAAATCCAAAGACTACATGATCATTTAAATTGATGCAGAAAAGGATTTTGACAAAGTGCAACACTCATTCATGATCAAAGTCCTACAGAAAACTGGAATAGATGGCCTCTACTTCAATCTGATAAAAGCCGTCTATGACAATCCAATGGCTAACATAGTTTTAAATGGGGAAAAACTGAAATCTTTTATTCTCACATCAGGCACAAGACAAGAATGTCTTTTATCACCCCTTCTGTTCAATATAGTTCTAGAATCATTAGCTGGAGCCTTTAGACGAGAGAGTGAAATAAAAGGAATAAGAATAGGTAAAGAACAACTTAAATTATCATTATTTGCAGATGACATGATACTCTACTTGGAAGACCCAAAAAACTCCACCAAGAAGCTACTAGAATTAATACACAAATTCAGCAGCATAGCAGGATGGGTACAAAGTCAATACCCAAAAGCCAATAGCATTCCTTTACACAGATAACAAACACAATGAGAGAGAAATTAGAGAAACAATATATTTTACAATAGCACCATGCAGAATGAAATACTTAGGAATTAGTCTACTTAAAGAAGTAAAAGATCTATTCAATGAAAATTATAGTACTCTGAAAAGAAAGATAATTGAGGATTTCAGAAAATTGAAAGACATTCTCTGCCCTGGATAGGAAGAACCAACACTGTGAAGAATCCATAGTCCCAAAATTTTTATACAAATTTTATGCAATCCCTATCAAACTATCACCAACATATTTCACAGACCTAGTGAAATAATTCCTAAAATTTTTTGGAAACAGAAGAAAACTCGAATAGCAAAGGCAATCCAAGAGGCATTACAGTCCCTGACTTGAAATTATGCTTCAAAACATGGTACTGGCCAAAAAAGTAGACGTGAGTATCAGTGGAATAGATTAGAAGATGCAGATGCAACTGCACTCAGCCACTTTATTTTTGACAAAAGATCCAAACATGTTTATTGGAAGAAAGATAGCTTCTTTAGCAAATGGTGCTGAAAAACTGGCTCTCTACATGCCCCAAACTAAAAGTTGGCTCAGGTCTATAACCATATACTAAACTATAGTCAAAATGAATCAAAGACCTAAACATTGAAACAGAAACACTAAATCTCCTGAAAGAGAAAGTAAGAGGAACTCTTGAAGACATAGGAATAAGTAATCAGTTTACGAAAAAAAAAATCAAACTGCATATTTGAAAGAATTAACACCTGGGACCTCTTCTTATTGATAAGTTTTTGCACATGAAAAGAAATTACCAACAGAGTGAAAAGATCACCCTCAAATTTGGAAAAAATTCTTAACTAATAAGCATGCACACAAAGGTTTTCTCTCTAGAATTTATAAAGAACTGAAAAACATTAGAAACCCAAAATTTCAAGACCCTACCCAGAAATGGGCATCTGAGATGAACACACACTTCTCAGAAGAAGAAATACAAGAAGTTAATACATACATGAAAAAATGCTCCACATCACTAACCCTATGTGAAATGCAAATTAAAACAAAATTGATATCCCATCTCACCCCAGAAAGAATGGGTATCAAAGAAATCAACCAACATCAAATGTTGGAGAGGCTGCAGAGTAAAAGAAACCATTTTCCATTGCTGGTGTTAATGTAGACTGGTGCAACCATTATGGAAATCAGTGTGGAGACTCCTCAAAATGCTAGCACTGGAAACCCCATTCAATCCAGCTATCTCACTTCTGGGAATTTTCCCAAAAGAATTAAAAACATATCATAGTAATATATGTGCACCTATGTTTATAGCGGCACAATTTGTGATAGCTAAATCTTGGAAACAACCAAAATGATCATCACCTAAGGAATAGATAAAAAAAGATATGGTGGTTTTCTATAACGGAGTATTACTGATTTATAAAGAAAAATAAACTCAAAGCCTTCATATATAAGTGGATGTATCTTAAAGATATACTCATAAGTGAAAAAAACCAGACCCACATTTGTAAATATTATATTGTTTCCCTAATGTGAGAACTCAAAAGAAGAAATAAAAATCGAAAGGTTAGATCGAAAGTGAGAACTTAAGGATTAAACAGTAAAGCGAGAGGAAGTAGAAAAATTAGGAAATATGATAGGAGAAAAACCATATACTTACATAAACAAGATGGTTAAGGCAATGATCCTAAGTATCTCCATCAGGTTTTTGAAAGTATCAATTAATGGGTAGAATTCTCATCCTGATCAACTCTATATGTTGATATCTGTGCACTAAGCAACTACACTGAAGATAACAATGTGTAACATTAAAACCATGCTTGAGATACCTATCATTTTGGCCTTCTAAATGTGTATTGCTCCTAGCATTATATCATTTATTGATATGCTCCCTTAAAGTAAATGTTTGTAACAAAAAAAGGCAGGAAAAAAAAAGAATAAGAGAGAAGAAAAAAATGTCATAGGACTGTCCTGCTACAATGTTATATATAGGTTGATCTATAAATTTCTCTGTAAAAATGAGTAATTTTTTTTCACATTATATAGGGAGTTAAAAATTAGAATATCAATGGTTGTTGGAAAATACCAGTTCCATGTTACATCTAAGGCAGTTGATACTCAGATAGATACTGATGCTAGGCTCACTGCCTCTATTACAGGGTAATAATATCATTAAGCGTCTCTTCTGGAACAACTGAAGTTTGGAGACAAAAAGTTAGAGAAAAAAAAGGGCTAGAGGGATAGTCAATGTTTTGGTCCTAGTCTTTCTAGGTCAGTGAGGACTTAGCACAGAATAGAACTTCTGCTGTACCATCCTGCAATTCAGGTATGTCCCAAATTTTCTGTTCAAGGAGATTATGGAATGATGTAGAGTGTGTCTAAGGAGAGTCACATGGAGAGAAAACATTCTCTCTGGTTTTCACAGACAGCAGATTGGTCAAGCAATGGCCATGACTCATCTAGATGGCTGACATTGACAAAAGATCTACAAGGTGTTGTACATGGTTCCAGGGTAAATCCCAAGGAGATTTGACTGATCTTTTCAGATACAAAAGTTACATTTTTTAGTTATGTAAGTCTTTAATTTGGTCTTAATTATCTATCAGAAAAGTATAACCATGAGTTACAGTTTGTCCCCAAACTGTAAAAGGATAAAGTCAGCAGCTTCTAACAATTGCCAGATCTGTGATAATCCACAATTATTATGGACTATTGGACTATTTTGGGATATTTTGCTGAATTGAAGTACCTATAATATTTGACTTGGCATCAAGTATAATAAGGTCCTTTAAAGACTCCCCCAAATAAATCTTTAACAGCAATGGAACACCATCTGTGACAAAACAAAACAAAAAATGGTGATATAAATGAAACAGCATTTTGTATTGAAAAATATATACATGTATAAAGAAAATAGGATAGATATAGTTACTTTCTTTTAGTTCAGTGAGAAGATTTGTACTAATGTTGTTTAAATAACATTATACATCTTGTACTGTGAAAAACTACTATGAAGACAACAACATGCAGTGTATTAATTATTGTAATTTTTCTACTGACCTGTTTTGAAATTACCTCATTACTATTTCTTTGCCATTAAAATTAATAAAAAATTAGACAACAAAACAAAACAAAAAACCCAGAAAGTCTCACTGAACCAAAAAACAAAACAAAACATCAAGAACAGTGGTCTGAAACCTACTCATAGGATTTTAGGATTTAACAAACAAGAGTGAAATTTCAGAACATAGCAGTGTTGACAACCAAAGAATGATAAATACAAGAGCATACTAAAAATAATAAAAGCTACATAAAAATTCCAAACCTAGGGAATAGGGAGTTGGCTCTGTGGAATATGCGCTTTCCTGGTAAGCACAAGGGCCTGGGTTCAAGGGCCTGAGTTCTGAAAAAAAAAAAAAAATTCAAACCTAAACATTCATGCAAACAAAAGAAAAAAAAATCAAAAACAAGAAGCAAGTCAGAGACCAAATGAAGATCTGTCAATTAAACACCTATTTTAAAGAACTATCTAGAACATAACATAAAAAATGATATTTACCAATAAAAATTCTTAGTATTCTTATATAATTCTCTAGAATTAGAAGATAATTCATCATTTAACAATAGGAATGTGATTTAAATGCCTTTTTATTTAAAATAATTCCAATACACTCCAGCCCGGCCTGCTCTGCAACTCCCCAGAGGCCCTGTCCCCAAGCTCGTCCAATGAGTGAGAATTTTTGTGACTTTTTGGGCCCCTGATCCAGCCCAGCACGGCCCAGTGAGTGTGTGGGAAAGCTACGGTGCTCCCTGGTGCTCTGTGGGCCAGGGACACAACAGAGGGGAACCACAGGCTCCCAGTTGTGCAAGAAGGGATGCAGCACAAAGGAGCTGAACACAACAGCTAGATCCAGGCCTGGATAACTCGATAAACTCAAACTTAATAAATCAGCACCTGAATCCTATTATGCGCTAAGGTTGTAACTGCACCAAAGCTCTACCCAAAGGTCAGAGGTCGGTGCTATACATAATGACAAAGACAAGGAGCAAAATGCAATCTCAGGCCTCAGACCCACGAATGATAGATGCAGAGGACAGTAGCTCAGCTGAAATGAATGAATTAACACAGGCAGAAGCAAAGAAGCAACTGCAGAAATACATAGAGGAACTCAGACCAGAATTAACACCTGAAATAAAAAGAAATTTTTGAATACATAGCATCTGAAGTAATAGATCAAATTCAGAAATGTATAGGGGAAACCCAATATCCACACAGAACAAGTGCAGAGAGCACTATTCAAGCTGAAACATATGAATTAACAGTGTTGCAAACAAAGAAACAATAGCAGAAAGGTAAAGAGGAACTCAAAGCAGAAATAATTTCTTTTTTTTTTTTTAATTGCTTTTTTGCAGAACCAGGGATTGAACTAAGGCCCTTTTGCTTGCCAGGGAAGCACTTATTCCACTGAGTCATCTCCCCAGCCTAGAAATAATTTCTGAAACAAAAAAGAAATCTTTGAAATCATAGCATCTGAAGTAGAGAATCAATTATGCAAATATATGGAGGAAACTCAATTTGGAAAAAACACCGAAGTAAAAGAATTAACAGCTACCTCTAAAGAAGACATTGATAAAAAAATAGAAAAGATTAGAAATATGATAGATTTCTTGAATGAGCAACACAAGAAAGAAACAGATTGCATGAAGCAGAGTCAAAGACATATAGAAGAACTTAAAATCTCAATCATGAGTCTATAAAACCGTTTGAGTGAAAGCAAAGACAGAATTTCAGATCTTTAAGACACTGGTACAGGCAGTGAAAAGGTAAGAAAAGATCTCACAAAAACAATGAGGATGCAAGAAAAAATAACCCATCACTTGTAAGATCATGCCAAGATGAACAATGTGAGATAGTAGGCATCAATGAGAAAGAAGGAGTCAATACAAATGATATAAAAAGAATATGGGCAGAGGTAATAGTAGAAAACTTCTCAAACATGACGAAACAATCTAACATTCAGGTAACCAAAGCATACAGAACTCCAAATAACTTCAACCCAACTAAAAATACACAGAGACATATAATAGTCAAGATTCCAGAAACGAAGCACAAGAACAATAGACTGAAGGTCACTATATATTGGTCAGAGGAAAAATTCAAGAGCAAGAGGTAACACTCATAAATATCTATGAACCAAACACAGGAGCACCCAACTATGTAAGACAAATCTTAATGGACATGAAAAACCTAATATGCAAGATCACAATCTTAACAGAAGACCTTAACACCCCTATCTCAAAAAGATAGATCAACCAGACAAAAAATTAGCAAAGAAGTAACAGAACTGAACACCAGAACTTGGAACAAATGGACCTGGTGGACATATACAGAGTGTTCCCTGCAACCAGAACTGAATACACATGTTTTTCAGCTGCACACAGGTCATTTTCTAAAACAGACCACATAGTAGTCCATAGGTTAGGTTTAAAAGTATATGAAAGAAAATGGAAATTATCCCATGCATATTGTCCAACCACAGTGCAATGAAACTGGAAATAAATGAGAAAAGAAACCAGAAAAACCCGCTAACTACATGGAAATTAAACAACACCCTACTCAGCAATCAATGGGTCACAGAAGAAATGAAACAAGAAACTCAACAATATCTACAATTCAATGAAAATTAAACCACAACTTATCAGAATTTATGGGAAGCGATGAAAGCACTTCTCACAGGGAAAATCATAGCTATGAACTCACACATTAGGAAAACAGAATGCAAACAAGTGAATACCCTAATGTTGCACTTCCGACATCTAGAAAAGGAACAGCAAACCAAACCCCGAGCCCAAAGACTGGAAGAAATAAAGATAAGAGAAGAAATTAATTCAACTAAGATGAAGAAAACAGTTCAAAGAATCAATGAATCAAAAAGCTGGTTCTTAAAAAGACTAAATACAATTGACAAGCCCTTAGCTAACCTCATCAAAAAGGGGAAAGAAAAAATTGAAATGCAAGCAATAAGGAATGAAAAGGGTGAAAAACACCACAGGCCTAGTGGAAATTCAGAAGATTATCAATAGGTACTTAGAGAATCTTTACCCTCACAGAATAGAAGACACAGAAGAAATGGACAAATTCCTTGAAAGGTACAAGTTAGCAAACCTGAATCAAGAAGACAGAACAACTCTTAATAAGCCAATAACAGCCAACGAAATATGAAACGTAATAAAAAACCTACTGACAAAGAAAAGTCCAAGTCCTGATGAATTCACAGCTGCCTTCTACAAGAAAGGTACAGAAGATATAATCCCCACACTCTTCAAACTCTTCAGTGAATTTGAAAAGGAAGCAGTTTTCCCAAAATCATTTCTGGAGGCAAGTATTATACTGACTCCAATCCAGGGAAAGATACAACTAAAAAAAGACAACCACAGGCCAATCTCCCTCATGAACATAGATGCAACAATCCTCAATAAAATCCTAGCAAAGAAAATACAGAAAATCATCAAAATCATATACCATGACCAGGTAGGATTCATCCCAGGGATGCAAGGATGGTTCAATATTTGAAAAATCTATAAATGTAATATTGCTTCTAAATAGAGTATCATGTATGCACCTTGTATAACAAAATATCGCTATGAAAACAATATGCAATGTATTAATTACTGAGTCTGTTTTATTAATTTCATTTGAACTGTCTCCTATCTGTTCTTCAATAAAATAAAAAATTCCATAATTTTAGAGCAACATACACACATTTATTTTATAGACATATTCTAAAGGTAAGATGTATAGTGTAGCACATGTTTTTTATTTTAGTACATGATTTCTCTACATTCAAATTGAGAAGTTTGGCAGCATTTACATTGAATTCTAATATTGAAAATTTATTTCTAAATCAATGTCATAAAACCAGGACAAAGTATTGTTTATGATTCATGAAAACCGTTGTGTTCTTGAGGCGAAAATCATGGAAGTATTGAAATTACCAGCTGGACAAAACTATAAGGACAAACCAATCAATTGATAGATGAAATCTTGTACAGCATATTGTTTGCTTTGTTTCCTAATCCACTCTGCCATTCTATTTCCTTTATTTGGTGAATTGAGTCCACTTACGTTGATGGTTAAAATTAAGAATTACGGACTACTGTTGGATGTGTTATTTGCCTGCTGTTGTATACCTCTTTCTCCTTTGTTCAATTGTTTTCCCTATTTTGTGGGTTCTTTCTATTCTCATTCATGGGGTTGTGGTCATTTTGATCCCTCTCTAAAATATCTTTCAGTAGTCTGTGTACGGTTGGCTTTGTCATCATGAAATTCTTTAGTTCTTTGTCATGGAAGTATTTCACTTCTCCATTAAACCTGAAAGAGACTTCTTTCAAGGGTATATCAGTCTGGGTTGAAATTTATTTTCTGCAAGATTTGTAGCACTTTGCTTCATGCCCTTCTTGATCATTTGTGAGGAAAAATCTGCCATTATTCTGATGAGTTTTCCTTTAAATGAGATCTGTTTGTTTTCTGTAGCAGCTTTTAGTATACTGTTCCTGTTCTGAATTTCTGAGACCTTGATTATTGTATGTCTCCTGTGTTTTTAATGTCATGTGTTTTCCCATATTTGGGAAATTTTCTGCTATTACTTCTGCTCATATTATTTTTATATCATTTGTATTGACTGTTTCTTTCCTACCGATACCTATTATTTTGACATTGTTCATCTTTGCATCATGTTGTACGTGAATTACTTTTCTCCTGCATCCTAATTGTTTTTGAGATATTTTTTCTTACTTTTTCACTAGCTGCAATGGTATCTTCAAGATCTGAAAGTTCATTTTCACTTTCATTCAAAGGATTTTGCAAGCTTGTGACTGAGGTTTAATTTCCTGTATATCTCTTTGGATCTGAATCATGCATTCTATTTCTGTCCTATATTGCTCATTCAAGGATTCCGTCATTTTTCTATTCTTTTCTATTTCTTATCAGTGTCTTTTTTAGAAGCATTTGGTACTTCCTTCATTATACTTATCACTTCCTTTTTTACTTCAGAAATTTTTCTGATCTGGTTTCCTCTATATCTTTCTTCAGTTGTTTCAGTACTTCAGATGCTATTATTTCAGAGACTTCAGGCATGTGATTTTGAATTTCTTGTATTCTATTGTCTCCTGTATTTGTTCTGGGTGGACTTGGAGCCTGATAATGAATTTTGCTCCTTCTCTTCATCATTTTGTATAGCACTGTTTTCTGACTTTTGGTGTAGAGCCTTAGTGCAGTTATTACCTTAATGCCAGGTCTAGATCTACCAAGTTCAAACTCGTCTAGGTAAGTGTGGCTTGTGTCTAGTTGCTGTGCTCCACTTCTTCCTGCTGTAGCCCTTGAAAGTGAACCTGCTGTACCACTCTGGCAAGATGTTCTGCTCCTGGATGTGCTGGGTGGGTCGTTCCTCTAACCTCTCTGCAGGTAATCCTGCCACAGGGTTGCACACCAGGCTTGTCTGGTGGATGAAGTTCCACACACATACACCTTGTCTGGATGCTGAATGAGGATTGGATGGGCGGGCAGGGGGTCCCACTCACAACCCAGGCCTGAGCACTGCCTGGAATGAGGATGTGGCTTGACCCAGGCTGTTTCACCTGTGAATTATGTAGTTTTCTTAAGTTCTTTCTATGTGAGTTCAGTACTGGTATAAAGTAACATTAATTTTTTTTTTTTTTTTTATGTTAGGGAAGGTCTACAGGGTGTTCAGAATCTAGTACTATATCAGACTTGTAGTGATCCACCTGTTTACAGCTTTCCAAGAGTTGGGATTACAGGCACATGCCACCATGCCCAGTCTCAATTGACATATCAGTGTATCGTAGGGGTGGGGCCAGCACAGCAGGTCCAAGAATTGAACCCCTAGCCCCTGTGCCTGCTTGTAGGTGCTCTAATCTGCTGAGCTATTTGGCCAGCCCTAAGAAACATGATACTTATGTGTTGATTTTGTATCCTGCTACACTGAATTTGATTATTAATCCTCAGAGTCTTTTCATAGGATTGTTGGGCCTTCTATGTAAAGGAACATGTCATCCGAAAATAATGATAATTTGAATTACTTCTTTCCTGTACATATACCTTTTATTTCTTTCTCTTGATGATCTCTCCAGCTCTATTGAGTACTCTTGAAGAGAAGAGCTAACAGTGGCTATCTTTGTCTTGCTCTTGATTTAGGAGGGAAAGCTCTCAGCTTTTCCTGATTTAACATGATGCTGGAGGTTGATAGTCATAAATGGCCTTTAGCAATTGAATGCAGGTCATGAATGGGTGTTGCAATTTTTTTTTTTTTTTTTTTTTTTTTTGATAGTACCAGGGATTGAACTCAGGTCCTTGCACTTTGCAGGCAAGTGTTTATTCTACTGAGCTATCTCCCTGGCCTGGATTTTGAATTTTTCCAAAGGCTTTTTTTGGCTTGCATTGAGATGATCAGGTAATTCTTTAGTTGTTTCTTTTTATGCAGTGTGCTACATGTGTTATGCTAAACCATATTTGTACCCATAGGATAAATCCTACTTGGTCCTGATGTACGCTCTTTTTCATGGTTTGCTGCAATTCTTTTGTCTTTTTGAGACAGAGTTTCACTATGCAGTTCAGGCTGGTCTTGTAGCCCAGACTGGCCCTGAACTCATAGTGATCTTCCTCTTGAGTAATCCTGACTGCTGGATTATGACATAGTTTGTTGTATTCTGCATATCAATATCTTATTGAGGCTTTTTGCATCTATTGTTCGTTAAGAAGATTGGCTATAAGTTTCTTTGTTTAGTTGAATCTTTGTCTGATTTTGGAATCAGAGTGATGATAACTTTCAGTAATAAGTTTAGAAGTGCTTTTTCCCTTTCAATTTCATTAATGAGTTTGAAGAATATTGGTGTTAGCTCATCCATGAAGTTCATGTAAAATTCAATAGCAAATTCATTAGAAGTTGGGTTTTCTTATTTGGCAGTTTCCTCAATTTCATTGCATGTTGTTGGACTGTTGAGTTTTTACACTTCTTGGTTCCATTTTAGTAATTCATATATGGCTAAGATCCTGTTCATTTTTCTCGATTCTCAAATATGTTGGAGTTTAATTTTTCATAGTAGTTACTAATAATCTTTTGGGTTTTTGCAGTATTCATTGTGATTTTATGCAGTGCTAATTACATTTGATATGGATCTTTTCTTTTTTTGGTAAGCTTGAACTAAGAGTTTTTCTGTTTTGTATATATTTTTCAAAGACTCAGTCTTGAGTGGATTGATTCATTGTAGTGTTTTTCTCATCTCCATTTGGCTAACATCACAATTGGAATCTCATGAAAGACATTGAGCCAGAATCACCTAACCAAGCTGTTGCCAAATCCTAACTCACAAACTGAGAAAATAAATTCTTGTTGCTTTACTAAGTTAAATTTCCTGCACAGCAATAGATAACAAATACAAGCAGCTATAATGAAACTAAAAGTTCCTGAATAATTAAGGAAGTGCCGGGCTACACCTTTCTCCAATACTGGGGTCCCCTTTCTCAATCAGAATTTGAAGACCTTTGTCCATAGCGCTTGATTAACTTCTCTTCTGCATCCTCTTCTTGCTGCATGCATCCAAGGCAGGCATCGGCACAAAGAGCCCATAATCTGACTGAACACATAGGTTCTTGACGAACTTCACATGCAGAGCTCTACCTCTGTGGTGCTGTCTGCAGTGGCATTGGGTGCTCTGAAAGCCCTAGCATTACCTACTGCTCCCCTGGGATACTTGCACATATAGAAAGAACTCACTCTATACCTTATCATGATCAAAGGTGTTGCACGTTTACGTGAAGCTAAGGGGATTTGGCTTTTTTTTTTTTTTTCAGGATTGGAAGACTGTGTGGTAGTATATTCCCTTGTGAGCTGAACTGTTTCTCAAGGGATGGTTTATGAAGGTTTGTGCAGACTTGTGCCTTAAAAACATGCAATTCCTTTCATCTTTCCCTAAACAGGTCATTTGGGAAGGGTAAGTTGCTACAATCTTTAGAAAAGCTATTTGCCAATTTGTCAAATACCATATCCTTTTTCTGTTTCTCTGAGAGTTGCTTGAAAAATTAAGCACTGTTGCCGATTCAGTTTCCATTACCACCTGGTCAACCTCCTCCCTTGTGCTAATTTTCTGAGACCTCCTACTCTCACAGTCTTGTTTTATCTTCTTTGTTTCCTTTTTAAACTCAGTAAGTATAATAATTAGGATGAAATTAAGATTAATAACTGAGGTTCTGATGTTTTGAGTTTTACCCAAAAAGGAGTATTTAAATATAGCTATGATAGGAAGAGAGCTTAGCCACTTGCTAATCTGGCAGTGAAAACTTGAATCACCTGCGTATACATGACATTTGAGGCTGTGCAAAATATCATAAGGGACAGAAAAGGAGACACTGACAATGAGATTAGTAAATCTTTTCATGGAGTTGAATAGAAAGTGAAAAAAGAAGACAGTTTATTTAAATGCATATTCTAATTATGAATTAATATCTATTATTTACTTGAGCTATTAAAAAGAATTATAATAATACTACATGACCTTAAATTATACTTATTTCTTATAATGTTTCTAATTGTAGGAGCTAAGTTGATAACTATTGACATGGAAAAGGAGAACTAGAGATTTATATAACTCATTTGTTGGGTAATTGGTCAGTGAAAAAAATCATTTAATTGTTAATTAAGTAGTATTTTAAATGCTTCACTTATATTAAGTGGAAATCAGATTTTATTACTGAAAATTGACTAGTCACTGTTGAAGAATGATCTCTACTGAAGTTGAAAATTCTAATTTTCTGAAGTACAAGTGATTTTTATTCTTTAGGGAGTCTGTCTACTATGACAGCATAATTTAAACATCCAGAAAGAGAAAAAGCAGTTCTAGCTTTCCTTCCTTCCTTCCTTCTTTCCTTTCTTTTTTTTCTCTCTATTTTTTTTTAAGAGTAGGAAAAGGAATGGGGAATACGAACAGCTCCTGAGAGACAGGAAGGGTACAAAGTAGGTTGCTAATGAGCCCACTTTTCAAAGCAAGTTTTATACAGCAAGATCATGAGGTGGGTACAACGTGGGTCAAAACTATAATCAACTACAAGTGTAGCTGCTTGGCTAATATTGATCCATTAGTAGCATGAGATGGCATCATTAACTTGGATGACAATCTATTGTCTTACTCTTCTTAGTAGTTTTAGTCTTAGAGCTTGGGACAGGATTGCTCACCCCCAGTGAGATCATGGCTTATTTATACAGGAAATCTTTTTTTTTTTTTTTTTTTTTTTGCAGAACTGGGGATTGAACTCAGACCCTTACACTTGCCAGGAAGCGCTTATTCCACTGAGCCCCTATACAGGAAATCTTAAAAGGGTAGTACCAGCAATCTCAAACTTCTGTTTATCTGTTAAGGATGTAAATCTGGTCATTGTGATGTTAATCTTCTTCAGCTGTACCTCCAGCCTCGCCCACAGGTTTGATGTGTTCTCATCTTCTGCACTGACTCCTGAGGGCCTGGCTCTGTCTGACTGCTTATAATTTGTGTGTAATATTACCACTCTGAAGAGATGTCCCTCACTGCTATATGGAGACAAAGGGTAGAGACCATTCTGATTACTTCTGGGTTAAGAAGTCATAGCTGTTGCTATGGTTTGTGTATAGTTGTCCCCCAAAGCCTCACGCAGTTTTGTGGTGGCTTCTGGAGTTTTCTGGAGTTTGGATTGTGGGTGTGGATGCTGCGCCTGCCCTGGGGCAGGTAATTTGCATTTCATTATAAGGAGGGAAGAGAAGTTACCTGCTTGAGCTGCTGCTGCTACTCCTTTTGTGCTCTTGTTCTTTGCCCCCACCATGAAAGGTTGTTCTCTGCCTTGGAGCCAGCTGAATATGGACTGAACCTGTGAGCTAAATAAACCTTTCCTTCCTTCCTTCATTTTAGGTGTTGGGTATTTGTCCCAACAACAAGAGAAGAGTAGTTGTGATCACTGGTCAGATGTACTCCACAGAGGGCCTATCTAAATGCTGTCTGTAGACACCAGGTGTTCTTATCGTGGGTAGGTGTTTAAGTTTGGAGGAAATAAGACCAAAGAAACAGGTGAGAGGGTAGGCAAATGGGTAAAAAGCATCAAGTTATACCATTTACAGGTTCAAATTCCCTATAATGAATATGATCATTGTATATGCCTAAAATGTACCAACAAACTTAATAGAAAAATGAGTGAAATGGCAAAATAATAATATCAACTAGACTATTATGGATACAACCAAAAAATGTGTCCACCAGAAAACCAGTGTTAGCCTCCTACAAAGAGGGTAAGGAGAATGTACATGGCATTTCCTAACATTAACCTGTCATTTAATACCTCAAATAACCATCAAGTAGAAAGATCAAGAATGTACACAGCACACTCAGCTTTTACAATTTCACAAGTATCCCCTTGTCTAATGCCATCTGATATTGGAGGATTTTTGGAGGATAGCTTGTCTCATTAATTTTGCTTCTTCACTTAAGAAAGAGAGACAAGGTGTCATTTAAGGCCCATTGAGTATAGTTAGTCAAAGCCTTGATGTAGTGCATGAAATCCTAGGGAAGGGATAAAGGCAGAAGCCAAGTGATCAGACCAGTGAAGCACTCTTCTAGCTCACTGATGTAGTTAGGATAATTTTTCAGGTTCACTGATACTCTTGAAACTTCTGTTTTGTTACCATACAAATGCCAGCCTGCATGTCCCTATGTACACAAATTGGTTCCATAGGACTAATGAATTCTATTGGTGGTTTCCCTTATAATTCCAGGTTGATTAAGTCAGTCTGCTGCAAACCAGCCTTTGACCTGTAAAGTTCTGGTGTGAATACACTGCTCAGAAGTATCTATTCCAAGTATTTAGTAGAGTTAGGCCAATAAGAATACAAGTGATACCTTTGTTCCCAACATGTGGGGAGCTTTCTAATAACTTTTTTTTTTGGCAGAACCGGGGATTGAACTCAGGCCCTTGTGCTTCCCAGGGAAGTGCTTATTCTACTGAGCCATCTCCCTGGCCCCTCTACTAACTTGACTTATAGTTGTAATTAACAACATATAATCATCATGAATATAAATATTGGCTATCTATCCTACACTGGGTTCTAAAGCCTTTGTCAGAGCTGAGTTCTGCTAGCTGGGCACTAGACCAGGGGAAAGTGAGGAACTTCCAAGTGTCTGATATAGAATCATTACTTCACGCACTACCTTTCTCGTTCCGTTTTCCATGAAGCAACTGCCATCACAGAAGAGGATCAAATCAGGGTGTGTAAGGGTTATGTCTAACAAATCTTCTCTGGCTATATATTTGTGGAGAATTACCTGTTTACAGTCATGTCAGCCTCAGTTATTATTGTTTTTGGTCTGGTAGAAAGGTGGCAAAGTTTAAGGAGTAGCATGTCATTTGAATGACTGGTTCTTTTAGAAGTAAAGCCTGGAATTTCTGAAGCTGGCTGTGTGGTAGCCATTGGCCATCTTTGGAGGAAGTTCTGGCACATTGTGAGGTATCCATCCAGTGAGGTCTTTGCCTAAAGTCATGTTGGATGCCTCAAGTACCAGAAGAGCTCTAAGACAGCCACAGCTGTAAGGGGCATGTGGGCCATCCTTTTGCTATAATGTCTAATTCCTGACTCATATCCTTTGGGGTGTTGAGTGGATCCTCTATCTTGCATAAGTACTTCCAAAGACATATCATGCTTTTCATCAACATGTAGATTGAAATGATATCCAGTTAGGAAGCTCAGTTCTGGGGCATCTAGAAGTGCTTGTTTGTGCTTCTGAAATGCAGTGTGGAAATCAGGTTCCCAGGTTAAAATATGGATATCTGTCTTTTGGACTTCCTTTATAATCTGTTGTGCATCTCACAATATTCTGTTTTGTAAAGGCAATAAAAGCTTATAATTCCGGGAAGCACCTTAGGTGTTTTAAGGCCTTGATCTGCAGGAAGAAAAGCATTGGCTTAATTCTGTCTTCCCCTAGCCTTCTGGCTCTCTTAGATATGATAAGGTCTGAGTATTTTTCCTTAAGTCTGCAAAGTTGTGCCTTAAACCTAGAGAATTTGTAACCCAAGTCTGTTAGAAAATTCAGCAAAGCATGAATGCCTTGGTTAGAGAGCTTTCATGAGGGAGCATGTAACAGTATATCATCATATTACCAGATTGTGATTTGGGAAAATTTAAAACATGCCAACTCATAAGAAAGCACTTGTCCATGAGGTCTATTTGAATCTTTGGGGAAGCACAGACCAAGTCAGGCAAGAGAGATGGTCACAAGGGTTTTCAAAAGCAAAAAGAAACTGGGAATCTGTATGGAAGGAAATAAAAAGAAGATATCTTTTGAAATCTAACACTAAAAACTAACCATGATCTTCTGGGATGTGTGAAAGAAAAATTGTGGGTAAATGGACACTATTGCCTCACTTACCAATCTAAGATCCTGACACAAGCCCCACTCTTCCCTGGACTTTTGAACTTCCATGATGGGAGTGTTGCATGCATATCACAATGTTTAAGTTGACCTTGTGCTCTTATCTGGTACAGGCAATAGTCTTTTAACTTCAGGCCTTAGAGGGTATTGTCATTGGTGAGAAAAAATAATAAGACCTTTGAGATATATTTTCATTGGGGAAGGTCTGATTCTATTTGACCTACCTATTTGAGGTCAATATTTGACTTACCTATTTGCTTTACCTATTTGACCTTTAGTTCCCCATATTTCAGGATTTATTTCTGTCTCTATGAGGGGGAGGCAGTGTACCTGATGTGGTTGCATGAGTATTACAGTATTCAAGCAAGATAAAATATCTCTGCCCAGAGGGGCGGAGGGGGACTGGGCTTTCATGCATAACAAAAAGGAATATGTTCAAAGAAAGCTATCCCAGTTGCAGCCTAATAGTTGTGAGAAGGAAGCGTGAGTTTCGTCCTATCTAGTGACTTCTTTTATTGAAGTGTGACAGGTAGAAGGAAGGCCAGAGTTGAAAAGAACAGAGAGTCCAGCAATAGGCTGCATTTCTTTGCCTTCTATGATCATGATTACCTGGGGCTCCTCCATGGAAGTTACAGGCCAGTGGGCCAGACAGAAAAGAGAGACTTCCCTTATTGGGTCAGCTGGTAAAGTGGGTGTGATCTCTGGGACCTCCATCGGGGCAGTGTGACTCCCAGTGGTCACCTTTGCAATCAGGGTCTGGCACAGGTGGCGTCTTGTCATGATGTTTCTTATCATAGACCCTTCTAAGGTGGCCTAGCTTTCTGCAGTGGTAGCAGGTGAATCTAATCATTGAGCCCTTCTTTGAGCCCCAAGAATCAGATTTAGGTTATATTGCTTTGAAGACCACAAGCAAGGCAGCGATTTTCTCTAGCTCTCTGTCTTTTCTCCCCCTTGGATTTCTTCTTGTCTCAATTATGAAATACTGAGGAGGCAATCCTTCTTGAAACATCAAGTGAGCTACCTGGAGAAAAAGCCGTCTTTTGTACCTTTTATCCTAATATCTGAGTCTGACTGGGTAATAAGTTTGTCTTTAAGAATAATCTACCTTTCTATTATTAAATCACGAGCCAGAAATGTATATTTTAGCAATATCTTCTGTAAATAACCTGACAAGACAAAGGGGTTCTCATCTTTCTTGGGATTGAATAGTTGAAAATTAAAAAAAAAAATTGAAAGGTTTAAGGAGACTTTGATTAAGGTTGCTTTGGAAACCTCAAACTCAGCTTCTGTAGTAGTAGGTAAGGCTTTGATTAAAGTTTCCTTGGAGACCTCACCAGGTGGATACAGAGGGCAAGGGAGGGGAGGCTTGGGCTCAGTGATAGTGAATGCATCCAATTATGCCTAGTGGCCAGGAGTGTCTGCTTTTCCAGTGGGCTGCATTTAAGTTTTGAACACAAAGATTATCTGTTAATGCAAAAATAGCCTCAACATAAGGTAACTCTGACCATTGTCCCTCTCTCTTACAGTATAATCCTAGTTGCAAAATAGTAACATAATCAATACTCCCTTCTGAATTCCATTATCCAGTAGGGTGTAGGCAGGCATACATGGATGCAAATAGATCTTAAATGGCTATTTCTCAATTCATAAGGGTCAAGTATATTTCAGATTGTAAGAATAAATTTTAAAGGAGTAAAGGAATTTGACATTGAATTGAAAAGAAAAGAGAAAAAAATAGGCATCCCTTTTAATTGCTGCTTGGTTTTTATGTGCCCCCAAGTCATCCCTCAAGGTTACCTGCTTCAGAGCAGGTGGCTGCCATCTGGAGAGTAACAGTAAGATAGGTTGTGCTAGACTAGCTGGGCTCACTGTCTCTCACCTTTACCTTCTCTGCAAACTCCCACTCCTAACTCCCACTTGAGTTTCCAAAGGCACAAACTAAAGTTGATTTCCAGCTATCACAGACACTTTAAAGAAGGAGCCATTGCTAGCAAAATTAAAGCAATAACCAGCAAACCCATACAGTTGCTTCACAATTCTTTGAGAAAGAGTGAGGGGGCGGGGGAAAGTAAAGAGGCAAATTGGAAGTGTTTGGGCTCTTCCCAGACTGCAAAAGTGATCAGGTCCAGAGATAGAGGTGAGCAATGGTTCAGAAAGATCCTGCACTGAACTCTAGCGCAAAATTTCCCAAGACATTTGTGCTACCTACATAATTACCTAAACAATCTTCCTTAGCAGCAAGATAAGGCAAATTCCATTCTAAAATTTCTATGGTTCTTTATCTGCAACACACTTATAAAGTGCACAGGTTAAAAAACATATCTATCATTCAACAACCGTAATTTACACATCAGCAAAAATACTTTCATCCTCTACACACATAAATTATGAGTACCAGACCTAGGGGAGGAGAGTGAGAGATTCAGGAGGTTGAGGATTCGCCTTTAAACTAAATGTATTTTGGTTCCTTAAGTACTTCACTAAGCTCCTTATGGTCTCACTGAGAAGGTGGTTCTTTCCATGGGGTGTCAGGCTTAGTCTCCCACACCCCAGATGCTGTGCTCTGAACATATAAGCCACGACATGGCTTTCATGCCTATTCTCATGGATTGGCAAAGTTCTGATGTCTTATCTGACCCAGGGTATGTCTTCCTCACCTAAGAAGAGTTCTTTGTCTTCAATATTAGTTAATGCTCATTTTCTAAGATCTAAACTAAAAGATTCTTAGTTGTTGTACAGGAGGGAAAGGCTGGGACAGTTCTGAATTCTTCCCTGTCTAATCTTTAGCAGAACATGCCTTCATAAAAGGAAAGTATGAAGTGACAGGAAATGATCTGCAACAAGATCAGAAAGAAGTCTTCTCATGCTCATGAAGAGTTGTTGACACAACTGCCCATAAATAATCATGCTTGGCTTGGTCTGGTGAGGATGGGTATCTGGGGAACTAAACTTGCCTCCCTATCAGTGAAAGAATGGTTTAGAAAGGAAACAGAGACTGCATAGGCTCCACATTCCCTCTACAGTGTAAGTAAGTGTTTGATCAGGCCAGAATCCTAGTGAAATCTGTCCTCCATGTCTTGGGAATGCCTGCCAGCTTACTGCCTTTTATTGGCAGATGGATGCCCATGATTTTTTAATAGACATGTATATTTTCAAAATATAACCTAGATTTCAGGAAAAGAGCCATTTTACAGCATTTCATATCAAACTCCATTGGGGAATATTCTAACATTACTTTTCCCTAGTGTTCTCTAACCAGCCGAACAGGTCAAGCAAGAGGCACCAATAAATTCAGTAACTAGTTAATCCAAATGCAAGTAATACAAGACTTTGCATACAAAGGTAAAATGTCCCATTAAACATAAGCAAACTCTTATCTTGTTCCAATGATTTCATTGAGTCTTCCCAGTGATGTAGGGTCACTAAATGAAATAGGAAAGCTGGTGAGATAGGTCAGTGGCACAAGCACCTGCCTGGAAACCGCAAGGTCCTCAGTTCAGTTTCCAGTACACACACACACACACACACACACACACACACACACACACACACACACACAAGATAGAGAAAATAAATAAATCCCAACCTATAAAATGTCTGATATTCCAGGTTCAAGTTCCCTGAAGTTGAAGATGAATTATAAGGAACTACAGAGGTTAATAGTAGAAACATTTACTGAGGAAAGGAAACGGGGGTGAGAAATAGCTCCTGAGAGGGATGGCGAGATAGCTCAAAGGACTAAACACCTGCTTTTGCAGGCATAGGAACCAGGGTTCGATACCCGGTCCTGCACGCCATGCTGGTCCCACTTCTAGGATGTACTGAGCTGGTGATGAACACCTGTAAAACCAGCTCTAGGGAGGAGGAAAACAGGAGGATCACACTGTGTCTGAGCTTTGTAGTGAGACACTGTACCAAATACATAAAAGAAAAACAACAACAACAAAAAAAAAAAAACAAAATAGTTCCTGATAAACAGGAGGGATCCTGAATTAGTTGCCCCTAAAATCTTTTTTCATTTTATGTTTTTATTGACAAATATCAATGAGATAGTTTCAAAACTGATTAATAAGACAGTTTCAATAATTAATACATTATACATTATTATCTTAGTGGCTATCCATAGTACAAAAAGAAGACAGGATATCCTGTCCAAACACTATTGGTACAAATCTTTTTTCTCATTGAGTTAAGCTAAAGTAGCTGTGTACCTATCCTAAGTATTCTATATATACAAATACAAAATTATCCTTCCTTTGTAGCCCCTTTTATTGTTTAGTGCTGTCAGAGGTGGATATTCCATTGACATCTAAATACTATAGGTGTATGAATTCAGCAAAACAATCCAATACAGTCTAGTAGTCCACAATAGTTGGTTATCCACAGAAATTGTTGACTTGAGCCCTTCACAGCTTAGTATATTAATATAGCTTTACTTTATATACCTCATTTTTAATACTTTTCTGCTGGATGGTTAAGACCAAGATCAAGCAAGACCTATATAAAAAGGAATGTAACTTTTGTATCTGGTAAGGTCAGTCATGTCTCCTCAGGATTTATCCTGTAACCCTGTATGGCACTCTGTAGATCCTTTGTCAGTGTCAGCCATGTGGATAAGTCATGGCCATTGCTTCACCAATTTGCTCTCTGTGAAAGACTATGAAAAAGTTTTCTCTCCATGTGATTCTCCTTAGGCCCACTATATGTCATTAATTGCATTCCTCTGTGGCTCCATAATCTCCTTGATCAGAAAATTTGGGGCACAACTAAGTTACATGTTGTTACAATACAGGTTCTCCTATGTCCTGAGTCTTCACTGACCTTGCAATGCTAGGGCAAAAATGTTGGCTGACCTTGAAGTCCTTCCTTTTCTCCTGTTTTTGATCTTCAAACTTGGGTTGTTAACCCTCCAGAAGAGAGGCTTATTATTACTCTGAAACATATGCAATTTGGTTTACCCTCACTATCTGTCTAAATATCACACATCGTAGGTATAACATGGAACAGGTATTTTCCATCAAGTAGTAAGATATTAAAACTTAAGTCCTTAGGAAAATGAAGAAAAAAAACAATTTAAAAATAGGAATGAACACTTACATATATTTACACAGAAATTTAGAAATATATGCATATACAGAATTGCAGCAGAACTGTCCTGTGACTTGTTTTTCCCTGTGTTTTTCATTTATTACCCTTAAAAAACTTTTATTTGAAAGACAGTATAGTAATACTTGGTATGTCATAACAAGAAGTAGATATTTAGAAGACAAGAATGATAGGCATTCTAAGCGTGACCCTTCTATTACACATTGCTATCTTTAGTGCAGTTGCTTGCTTCAGAGATATCAGCATATATAATTAGTCAAGGTGAGAATCCTACCAATTAACTGCTAGTTTCAAAAACCTGTTGATGTTTCTCAGGATCATTGCCCATTTAGTGTGTAAAAATGTACAGTTTTGCCCCTGTCATGTTTCTCAGCTTTTCTCCTTACCCTTTCCTCATTGTCCAATCATCAAGTTCTCACTTTCCTTTTAATTGTGTTATACCTTTCTATTTATAATTATTTTTTGAGCACTTATACTAGGGAGACTATACAATATTTACACATGTAGGTCTGGTTTATTTCACTTATCAGTATATTTTCGAGTGGCATCCACTTAAACATGAAGGCTTCAAGTTTATCATTCTTATAGCTGAGTAATACTCCATTATATAAAATGACCACATCTTTTTCAACCATTCCTCATGTGATGGGCATCTTGGTTGTTTCCAAGATTTGGCTATTACAAATTGTGCTCTATAAACATAAGAACACATACATCACTATGATATGACATTTTCAGTTCCTCTGGGAAAATTCCCAGTAGAGGGATAGCTGGCTTGAATGGGATTTCCAGTCCTAGTTTTTTTAAAGAGTTTCCACACATTTCCATAATCATTGCACCAGTCTACATTTCCACCAGCAGTGAAGAAGGGTTCCTTTTTCCCCACAGCCTCTCCAACATTTGTTGTTGGTTGATTTCATTATGATAGCCATTCTTTCTGGGGTTAGATGGTATCTCAATGTTGTTTTAATTTGTATTTCACGGATGACTAGTGATGTGCAGCAGTTTTTCATGTATTTATTAGCTTCTTGCATTTCATTCTCTGAGAAGTGTTTGTTCATCTTGGATGCCCATTTCTGGATTGGGTCTTTAAGTTTAAGGGCACTAATCCTTTTTCAGAGTGCTGTAATTTTCCATTAAAATATCTTTGACTTCTTTAGTTATATGTATTTCAAGGTATTTCATTTTATGTGATGCTATTGTAAAAGGTATTATTTCTCTAATTTCCCTCTCAGTGCATTTGTTATCTGTGGATTTATTTTATCAATTCTAGAGAGCAGATCTTCTTCTGAATGCTTATGAGTTATGATTTTTTTTGAAATTGTGGGTTGTCTTTTCACTTTGTTGATAATTTCTTTTGACGTGCAAAAACTTCTCAATAAAAGATGGTCCCAGTTGTTAATTCTTTCAAGTATTTCTTGTGAGACTTGATTTTTGTTCATGAACTCTTTGCCTACCCCTATATCTTCAAGAGTTCCTCCTACTTTCTCTTCCAGGATATTTAGTGTTTCTGTTTTAATATTTAGATCTTTAATCCATTTTGACTTTAGCTTAGTGCATGGTGATAGACCTGGATCAAGTTTTAGTTTTTGGTATGTTGAGAGCCAGTTTTTCCAGCACCATTTATTAAATATGTTTCTTCCAGTAAGCATGTTTGGCCCCTTGGTCGAAGACCAAGTGGTTGAGTGTGTTTGTAGAGGTCTCTGCATCTTCTAGTCTATTCCATTGATTCTCAGGTCTATTTTGTTGCTAATACCATGTTTATTTTATCACAGTAGCTTTGTAGTATAATTTCAAGTCAGGAATTGTAATGCCTCTGGCCTTGTCTTTGTTGGCCAGGATTGCCTTTGCTATTCTAGGTGTTTTCTGGTTCTAAATAAATTTTAGGAATTATTTCTCTAGTCTTGGGAGGTATGTTGTTAGTTTGATAGGGATTGTATTAAATCTGTGCAACAATTTTGGGAGTATGGCCATCTTCATGATGTTGGCTCTTCCTCTACAATATCCTTTTTTCACAGTACTGTAATTTTCTTTTCTTTCTTTCTTTTTTTTTTTTTTTTTTTTTTTTTGAGACAGGGTCTCACTATGCAGCTCATTCTGGCCTTAAGCTCACTTTGTAGCTCAGGCTGGTCTTGAACTCACAACAATCCTCCTGCCTCAGCCTCCAGAGTGCTGGGATTACAGGCATGTGCCACCATGCCCGGCTAGTACTGTAATTTTCAATGAAAACATATTTGACTTCTTTAGTCATATGAATTCCAAGGTATTTCATTTTCCATGATGCTATTGTAAAAGGTATTGTTTCTCTAATTTCCTGTTCAGTGCATTTGTTATCTATGTTGAGGAAAACTATTGACTATTGAGTATTGACTTTGTGTCTTGCTATGCTGCTAAATTTGTCTATCAATTCTAGTAGCTTCTTGATGTAGTTTTTTGGGTCTTCCAACTATAGTATCATGTCATTTGCAAATGTTGATAATTTAACTTCTTCACCTATTCTTATTCCTTTTATTTCTCTCTCTTTTCCAATGGCTGTAGCTAACAGTTCTAAAACTATGTTGAATAGGATGGATGATAAAGGACATCCTTGTCTTGTATCAGATCTCAGAGTAAAGCATTTTAGTTTTTTTGCATTTAGAATTATGGTAGCCTTTGGGTTGTCATACATGGCTTTTTATCAGATTGAAGTAGAAGCCTTCTATTTCAATTTTCAGTAGGACTTTGAACATGAATTAGTACTGGGCTTTATCAAAAGCCTTTCTGCATCAATTGAGATGATCATGTGGTATTTGGATTTGGCTGTACTGATAAAATATATTACATTTATAGATTTTTGAATATTGAACCATCCTTGCATCCCTGGGATGAATCCTACCTGGTCATGGTATATGATCTTCTTACTTTACTTACTTTATTTGATTTGCTAGGATTTTACTGAGGATTTCTATGTTCATGAGTGAGATTGGCCTGTAATTCTCTTTTTTATTTGTGTCTTTCCCTGGTTTTTGTATCAGTATAATACTTGTCTCCAGGAATGATTGTGGGAGAACTGTTTCCTTTTCAATTTCATTGAAGTGTTTGTGAAGTGCAGGGATTATGTCTTCTGCAAATTTCTTGTACAATTCAGCTCTGTATTGCTTTTTATTAGATTTCATGTTTCATTGCCTGTTATTGGGTGATTGAGAGTTGTTATGTCTTCTTGCTTCAGTTTTGGTAATTTGTACCTTCCTAGGAATCTGTCCATTTCATCTGCGTCTTCTATATTGTGAGTGTAAAGATTATCAAAGTAAGTACTGATAGTCTGAATTTTCACTGGGTATGTGGTGACTATACCCCTTTCATTCCTTATTGCTTGTATTTGAATTTTTTCTTTCTTCTTTTTAGTGAGTTTAGGTAGGGACTTGTCAATTTTATTTAGTCTTTCAAAGAACCAGCTTTTTGAGTTGTTGATTGAACTGTTTTCTTTGTCTCAATTGAATTGATTTCTGCTCTAATCTTCGTGATTTCTTCCCATCTTTGGGCTCTGCGTTTTGTTTGCTCTTCCTTTTGTAGATGTTAGGGCTGGCAGTATAGCTCAGGGGACTAAGCGCTTGCTTAGGGAAGCGCAGCAGCCAGGGTTCAATTCCTGCTTCCACTTGCCACGCCGGCCCCGCCTTTAGGTGTGCTGAGCAGGTGATTGGAGTCTGGGCGTGGTGGCGCGCGCCTGTAATCCCAGCAGTAGGGAGGCAGAAATCAGGAGGATCACTATGAATGTGGGCTGCATAGTGAGACAAAAAAAAAAAAAAAAAAAAAAGAAAACCTTTTGTAGATGTTGAAGGTGCAGCATTAGGGTGTTTATTTTTTCCCATTCCGTTTTTTTAATATGTTCATATCTATGACTTTCCTCTGAGAACTGCTTTCAGAGCATCCCATAAATTCCAATAAGTTGTGGTTCAATTTTCATTGAAATGTAGATATTGTTGAATTTCTTATTTAATTTCATGTGTAAGTCATTGACTGCAGAGTAGGGTGTTGTTTAATTTCCATCTATTTAGCGGGTTTTTCCGATTTTTTTGTTGTTTATTTGCAGTTTCATTGCACTGTGGTCAGATAATATTCATGGGAGTTTCATATATATATATATATATATATATATATATATATATATATATATGAAATGATCTATGCACCACTATGTGCTCTATTTTAGAAAATGAACCATGTGCAGCTGAAAAAAATGTATATGTAGCTGTGTTTGGGTTGAACACTCTGCATATGTCCACCAAGTCAGTTGTTCCAAGCTCTGGTTCAGTTCTGCTACTTCTTTGCTAATGTTTTGTCTGGTTTATCTATCTTTTTGGGATAAGGGGTGTTTTAGGGATTTTGGTATGGATATTAGTTTTCTGATGTCCATTAAGATTTGCCTTACATAGATGAGTGCCCCCATGTTTGGTGCATATATATTTATGACTGTTACCTCTTCCTATTGAATTCTTCCCCTTACCAGTATATAGTGGCCTTCTTTTTTTTGTTTGATCATTCTTGGTTTGAAGTTGAGAAAGCCTGAGATCAGGATTTCTACCCCTGCTTTTTTCTGCAGTGTTCAGGCATGAAGTATTGTTTTCTATCCTTTGACTTTAAGCCTATGAATGTCTTTGTGAGTTAAGTGTGTTTCTTGTACACAGCATATTGTTGGGTTTTGTTTCCTAATCCATTGTGCCAGTCTATTTCTCTCAATTGGTGAACTGAGTCCATTTATATTGATGGCTATAATTGAAATGTATTGATTTATGATTGTCGTGTCATTTGCCTGCTGTTGTTTAGTCCTTTTTCTCTTGTATTTAATTGTTTGCCCTATTTTGTGGGTTCCTTCTGTTCTGGTTGGTGGAGTTCTGATAAGTTTGGTCCCTCTCAGTAGCCTGTGTAGGGATGGCTTTGTCACCAAGAAATTCTTTAGTTGTTCTTTGTCATGGAAGTATTTCACTTCTCCATCAAACCTGAAAGACAGTTTTGCAGGGTATAGTAGTCTGGGCTGGAATTTGCTTCTGTGCAGGACTTGAAGTACTGTGCTCCATGCTGTCCCTGCCTTCATGGTTTGTGAATAGAAGTCAGCTGTAATTCTGAGGGGTTTTCCTTTGAATGTGATCTGCTTCTTTTATCTAGCAGCTTTCAGTATATTATTCTTGTTTTGGATTTCTGAAATCTTGACTATTATATGTCTCAGTGTGTTTTTAGTTGGGTTGAAGTTATTTGGCATTCTATATGCTTTGGTTACCTGAATGTTAGATTGCTTCCTTGTATTCGGGAAGTTTTCTGCTATTACTTCTGCATGTATTCTTTTTATATCATTTGTATTGACTCCTTCTTTCTCACTGATGCCTATTAAACTCACATTGTTCATCTTGGTTTCATCTTGCAAGTGATGCATTATTTTTTCCTGCTTCCTTGTTGTTTTTAAGACATCCTTTCTCACCTAATCACTAGCTGCACCAGTGTCTTCAAGATCTGAAACTCTTTCTTCCCTTTCATTCAGATGGTTTTATAGACTCATGATTGAGATTTTAAGTTCTATATCTCTTTGACTCTGCTTCATGTAATCTATTTCTTTCCTGTATTGCTCATTTAAGGAATCCATCGTATTTCTAATCTCCTCTATTTTTTTTATCAATGTCTTCTTTAGAGATAACTATTAATTCTTTTACTGCAGAATTTTTACCAAATTGTGTTTCTTAAATATATTTCTGTAATTGATTCTCTACTTCAGATGCTATGCTAAAAAAAGTTTTCTTTTTTTTATTTCAGAAATTATTTCTGCTCTGAGGTCCTCTTTACTTTTCTGCTGTTGTGTATTTCCTTGCTATGCTGTTAATTCATATGTTTTAGCTAGAATTGTGCTCTCTGCACTTGTTCTGGGTGGGCATTGGGTTTAGCCTATCCGTTTCTGGATTTGATTCATTATTTCAGATGCTATTTATTCGAAATTTCTTTTTTATTTCAGGTGTTAATTCTGGTCTGAATTCCTCTGTACCTTTCTGCTGTTGTTTCTTTGCTTCCAACTTTGTTAATTCAGTCATTTTAGCTGAGGTAGTGTCCTCTGCACTTATCTTTGCAAGACCTCAGGTGCATTTGGCTCCTTGTTTTTATCATGTCTTATTGTTCTGATCTCTGACCTTTGGTGTAGAGTTTTGGTGCAGTTCTAACCTTAGCACCTTATGAAATTCAAGTATTGTTGTACCAAGTTCTAGTTCATGTAGTTGTGCCTGTCTTGGGTCTGGCTGCTGTGCTCAGCTTCTTCTTGTTACTTTCCTTGGAGGTGAGCCTGTTGTGTCCCTTTGACCAGATGCTATGCTTCTGGATTAGCTGTGTGGTTTTGACACTAGTCTCAGTGCAGGGACTTCAGCTGCACAGTTTCACTCCAGTTCTGTATGCCAGGCCTGGGCTGGGTGTGGAGGGGTATGGGGCATGTAAGAGAGCACAGCAGCTCTCTCCCACAGTCTTTGGGCCTGGGCTTTGGTGGTTCTGCAGGGCTCCCAAAAGGGTGGTGGATGTTCTCACTCACTTAGAGGGCTGTGCTGTGTCTGTGGCGGTGGGTCAGGACCTGAGAATGCTGGGAAAGGTCTCTCTCACGCGGTGGGCCTGGAAGTTCTCACTCACTGAGCAGGCCATGCTGGGTCCAATGTTTTCCTTATAATAAGTTATTAATTCTTTTACTTCAGTGTTTTTTTTTTTCATATTGGATTTCCTCCATATGTTTCTGCATTTGATTCCTTACTTTCAAATGCTATGAATTCAGAGATATCTTTTTTATTCCAGAAATTAATTCTGCTCTGAGTTCCTCTATATCTTTCTGCTGTTTTTTTTCTTTACTTCTGATGCTATTGATTCATACATTTCAGCTGAGATAGTGTCCTCTGCACTTGTTCTAGGTGTTCTCAAGGCCTGAGATTGCATTTTGCTCCTTGTTTTTAATCATTTTGTATAGCTCTGATCTCTGACTTTTGGTGTAGAGCTTTGGTGTAGTTAAAACCTTAGCATCTAATGAAATCCAGCTACTGATATACTAAGTTCTAGTTCATATAGTTGTGCCTGCCTTGAGTTTGGCTTCAGTGCTCAGTTCCTTCCTGTTGCTGCCCTTGGAGGTAAGCCTGTTGTGCCCCTTTGGCAAGATGTTCTGCTCCTGGATTAGCTGCATGGTTTTGACTCTAGTCTTACTGCAGGGACTTCTGGTGCAGAGTTTCACCCTAGGCCTAAATGTGAGGCCTGGGCTGGGTCTGGAGGGGTGTAGGAGGGGCGTAGGAAAGTACAGAGGCTCTCCCACGCAGTAACTGGGTCTGGGCTTTGGCAGGTCTGCAGTGCTCTCAAGAGGGTTGTGGATGTTCTCACTCATAGGGTGGACTGTGCTGGGTCTGGAGGGGCGGGGCAGGTCTGCAGAACCCTAGGAAAGGTCTCTCTTATGGGGTGGGCCTGGTCTTGATCTTGTGAGCACTGGACAGCACAGAAGTCTTCCCACACACTCGCAGTGCCTGGGGTTGGGCAGATCTCCCTAGATTGTTTGTGAAATCAATGTTAGTGAATGATTTTCTGAGGCAAGGAAAAGACTACCAACAGAACTACATATGAATTGTATTTTTCATGAAAATTGTTTGCAAAATTCAGTTTAAGTGAAAATGAAACACACACACATTCATTCATTTGTTAAATTTAAGGTCCACATTTCTCTTGAGAAGAAAAATTAAGAAAAAAGCTAAAACCAGCATAAAATATGAAACTTTTTAAAAATACAACTTTAGGAAATGAACATTAGGAATTTAAATAACTGAACTTTATGTGGTTGAAAGTTGTAGTGATCTGACAGCCGAGGTAAATAATATACTGATAAAGTGTGCCCAAGGCCTGGAACATGAGTTTCCTTACATGAAAATAACGACTGTAAATATAATTAGAAATGGGCAGACCATTTGAGTTATCTTTGTGAAACCATTTGGTCACGGGAATCCTTGAATTTGGGGAACCTTTTCTGGCTGGATCACAGATGAGTCAGAGGAGAGATTTGGAGTTTGAGGACTAACACAGTGTTAGTCTTGAAGATAAAGGAAGGAAAAGAGGAATTCGGGGATGTGATGGCCTTTGGAAATGGAGAAAGCCCTTAGTTGATAGCCAGTAAGGAAATGACCTCAGTCATAGAACTAGATGAAACTAAATCCTGCCAACAAATTTAATGAGAAAGAAAGTGGTTCCTTCTCTAGAGTCCTCAGAAAGGAACACAGCACATTAATTCAGTCTGGTGAGACTTGCATCAAATGTGATCTACAGAGATGTAAGACAATAAATTTGTGTTGTTTAAAGCTACTAAATGTGTGGTAATATTAGGACATCAATAAAAAAATGCAGTATATAATCCTGGCTCTAAGCTGAGAATCTGAGACTGAAAGACTGCAAGTTCAAGCTGAGCCAAGACAACTTAGAAACTTAGTGAGACCTTGACAAACAAAGAAACAAACAAGAGCTGAGGATGTGGCTCAGTGAAAAAGCTCTACATTTAATTTCCACGGCTGCAAAAGAAAGAAAGAAAATGAATACAACAACTTTATATAAAATATGCAGACCTATCAGTAACTGGTGCTAGTGCATTTCTCAATTCATACAGGTTATGCTAAAGCATCTTTGTACTTTTTAGATAAAGATGATTTTAGCTTGCAACTAAAAACAAGATCCAACTCAAGTTTTCACTTACATATCATTATTTTGTATTATAAGTTTAATGAAAAAAAGGATGAAGTTGGAATTATACTTTGTTATTGTTACAAATAATTAGCAGTATTAAATACTTATTTCTTTAGGTTTCTTATACTTGCTATAATTATTTGAGATATTTCATACAGACAATACCTGAATTTTGTTAGCAGCCATGATATGCTGATGGCAACCACATAAGGTATTGCGTATTCCTCTCAACAGAGAATAAAAATGGAGCTTAACTCCATGCTCTTGGGATCAGAAGACTTTGAGTGAATTTCATTTTCTCCACATAATGCCTTGCCCAAGTCGGTTAATCTGAATGACAGTTTCATAATTCATGGTGATAGGAAAAGATCTACCTTAAATTTTGTATTATTATTTTTAATTTAATTTATTTATTTATTTGTATTTTAGGGAAGGGTGTACAGGGTGTTCAGAGTCTCACTACTAGATTAGAATCATAGTGATACACAACTTTACAACCTCCCAAAAGCTGGAATTGCAGGCATGCACCACCACACCCAGTCTCAGTTGCCACCTCAGTATACCCAGGGGTGGGGCTGGCATCGAACCCCTGGCCCCTGCGCCTGCTTGCAGATGCTTTAATTTTCCGAGCTATTTGGCCAGCCCCCCACATTTGTTTTAATGAAATAAAAATTACCTATAAGTCAGACTGTCATTATAATGTATAATATACCCTGTACAAATAGAGCATCGAATGTGATATTTAGGTACTATCAGAAAGCAAAGCACATCTTGTAGTAAAAATATTGCAACTTGGGGAAAGTTGGGTGTATATGGAGACAGTAAAAATGGAAAGCAATATATATAAAACTGACCAGACCACTAGGAGAGGTGGGGAAGCCCAAAAACCAGGACCAACACGGACATCTCAGATTTCATCCAGACTATCACCTTCCTCAGATGTCACACGTGGACTGCTGTTGGAAGTGTTTTTGGGCAGCATGGGTTGATCATGTCAGCTGGGCAAGCTTTTGGCAAGTGCTCAGCAAGGAGCTGAAAGTCCAACTTACAGTGGTAAGACTCCAGATTTTTTTCTGCAAGATCAAGACTGAGACAGTGGACAAATTTCAGTTGAGAAGAATTTCCATAAGGCCTGAGAAGTACTCTTCAAAACTGTCAAAGTCATAAAAACAATGAAAAACTATAATGCATCAATATTGGTTTATAATTTCAATCATAGTAGTGCAAGATGTTAATAATGGAGTAAATCAGATGTGGAAACAAGGTATAATAGCTCTTTTCTATAAATCTAAGGCTATTCTAAAATTTATTTAAAACATTATTAGAGAAGGGACAATGAATTTAGATATCAACCTTTGAATCAGTCAATGCAGTCCAATACCTCACAGACCCAGAGAAATCATTTCTAAAATTTATATGGAACCAGGAAAGACCTAGAATAGCAAAGGCATTCCTGGACAACAAAGACAAAGTAGGAGGCATTAAAATTCCTGACTTGAAATTATACTACAAAGCTACTGTGGTAAAATCAGCATGGCATTGACAACAAACTAGACCAGAGGATCAATAGACTAGATTAGAAGATGCATATGCAACTACAAACACACTCAAGTACCTTATCTTTGACAAAGGGACCAAACATGCTTACTGGAAGAGAGATAGCCTTTTTAACAAATGGTGCTGGAAAAACTGGCTCTCGACATGCCAAAAACTAAAACTTGACCCAGGTCTATCACCATGCACTAAGATAAAGTCAGAATGGATTAAAGATCTAAACATTAAAATAGAAACACTGAATCTCCTGGTAGAGAAAATAGTTGGCAATCTTAAAGATATAGGGGTAGGCAGAGAGTTCATGAACAAAAATCAAACTGCACGGGTAATACCTGAAAGAATTAATAACTGAGACTTCCTCTTATTGAGAAGTTTTTGCATGTTAAAAGAAATTACCAACAAATTGAAAAGAAACCAACAAATTGGGAAAAAATCTTAACTAATAAGAACTCAGACAAAGGTCTTCTCTCTAGAATTTATACAGAACTAAGAAACATTAGGGCCTCAAAATTTAAAGACCCAATCCAGAAATGGGCATCTGAGATAAACACACACTTCTCAGAGGACAAATATAAGAAGCTAATAAATACAAGAAAAAATGCTCCCCATCACTAGCAATCCATGAAATGCAAATTAAAACAACACTGAGACACCCCAGAAAGAATGGCTATAATAAAGAATCCACCAACAATAAATGTTGGAGAAGCTGTGGGGAAAAAGGAACACTTCTCACTGCTGGTGGGAACGTAGACTGGTGCAACCATTATAGAAATCAGTGTGGAGACTCTTCACAAAACTAGGACTGGAAATCCCATTCAAGTCAGTTATCCCCCTACTGGGAATTTTTCCAAAAGAACTGAAAACATCATATCATAGTAATACATGTGCACTATATTTAAAGCAGCACAATGTGTGATAGCCAAATTTTGGAAGCCACTAAAATGCCTGTTATTGGAGAAGTGGATGAAGAAGATGTGGTGTTTTATACCATGGAGTATTACTCAGCTATAAAGAATGATAAACTTGAAGATTTTATATTTAAATGGATGCTACTTGAAGACATACTCCTAAGTGAAGTAAACCAGACCCACATGTGTAAATATTATATAGTCTCCCTAGTGTAAGTTCTTCAAAGAATAAATAAAAATTGAAAGCTTTAACACGACTAAAAGGAAAGTGGAAACTTAAAGATTAAACAACTAAGAGAGGCAAGAAGAAAAGCTAGGAAACATGACAGGGACAAAGCCATGCATTTGTTTGCACAAGATGGTTAAAGCAATGATCCTGAGAATGTTCAGCAGGTTTTTGAAACTAGCAGTTAATGTGTAGGATTCTGGTCCTGACTGACTATATATACTGATACCTGTGAACTAAGCAACTGCACTGAAGATACCAATGTGTAATACTAGGGCTGTGCTTGGAATGCCTGTCCTTCTGGTCTTCTAAAATCAGTTTCTAATGTCATATCAATTACTGCTATATTCTCTCTCAAGTAAATGTTTGTTTAAAAAAAAGAAAAGAAGTATAATAAATGAATCCAAGAGACAAGAAAAAAAAGTCATAGGATTGTCCTGTTATAATGTTGTATATGGTTAAATTTCTAAATTTCAGTGTAAAAACTTGCAATTGTTTACATCTATTTTTAATGCTAAACAATGTCTTGTATGTAACATCAATTAGCCAAATTTTTTTTTTTTTTTGTCTTTTTGAGACAGGGTCTCACTATGCAGTTCAGGCTGGCCTCGAACTCACTTTTGTAGCTCACACTGGTCTCGAACTCACAACAATCCTCCTGCCTCAGCCTCCCTAGTGCTGGGATTACAGGCATGCGCCACCATGCCCAGCTTCTATAGCCAAATATTTTTATTTTGTATTCCACATAAAGTTGAGAAATGAACACACATAGAAATAGAAGTGTTTAGTTTCCACTGCAAGGAATTTTCTTGTTTACTGACTTTCTGATTAATGGGAAATAAATACATTTACCTAACTATATTTTTAAAACTATTTAAATCTTTCATGCCATTTAATAAATGTGGTACAGAATCAGTATTTGGATATATGTACTCAGAAAAATTAAGTTTCTCATTCCAGGAATGGAAGGTCAGCAGAAGTCAAAGAAGATACCAGCACCTAAAAAACCACCAGCACCAACAGCAAAACTATTATTTTTTTTCACATTCTGTAAGAATTTAAAGTTTGGCATATCAATGACTGATGGAAAATACTTGTTCCATGCTATGTCTAAGACGTTTGGTATTGAGAAAGATAGTGAGGTTAAGCTCAACTGGCTATGTCTTAGGGTAATAATATCATTAAACTTCTCTTCTGGAGACTTAACAATTTAGGTTTGCACGCCACACCAAAAAATTATAGAAAAATGTGGGTTACAGGGTAGCCAACATTTTTTCCCTAGTCCTTTAAGGTTAGTGAGGATTCAGGACAGATTAGAACCTGTCCCATAACATCCCATAACTCAGTGGTGTGTCACATTTTATGATAAAGGAGATTATGGGACCACAGAAGAAAGTAATCAATGATGTAGACTGTGCCTAACAAGAGTCACATGGAGAGAAAACATTGTCTCTGGCTTTCACAGAGAACAAATTGGTCTAGCAATGGTCATAACTCTTCCACATGGCTAATACTGACAAAGGATCTACAAACTGTGGTACAGAGTTTCAGGATAAATTATCAGGCAATTTGAATGCCCTTATCAGGTACAAAACTTACATTTTTAGTTATATAGGTCTTGCTTTATATTGGTCTTAACCATCCAGCAGAATAGTATGACATGGAGGTATAAAAAGTAAAGCCATATTGATAAGATGAGCTGTAAAAGGTTCAAGTCAACAACTTCCGAAATTGCCAGTCCTATGGATAACTCACTACTGTTATGAACTACTGGACTATATTGGATTCCTTTGCTGAATTCATTCACCTAAAATATTGAATGGCAATGAAATACTTATCTCTGGCAAAAGTAAACAAAAAAGGGGAATATAAATGAAGGACCATTTTGTAGTGAAAGAAAAAAATATATAAATCTGTATATATAAAATAGTTAGGATAGATATACAGCTACTTTCTCTCAGTTTAATGAGAAGAAAGATTTGTACTAATAGTGTTTAGACAAGATATCATACCTGTATCTTGTACTATGAATAACTACTATGAAGACAACAATATGCAATGTAATAATTATTGTAACTATCCTACTAACCTGTTTTGAAACTGTCTCATTGCTGTTTCTTTCTCAATAAAGTTAATATAAAGAAAGTAAAAATTGGGTAATATTTCACAGCATATTAAAAAAAAAATCAATGGCATCCAGTAGTGATAAGGCTAAGAAGGAGGACTATGTTAATTGATTGTAGGCATAGCTATGTAAGTGTGTGTGTGTGTGTGTGTGTGTGTGCTTACATATACAGTGGAGCAGAGATGTTGATAGACAGACTTCAGAAAATAGTGATGGTATATATCTTGGTCATTTTTCTTGTCACTGGGCCAAAATACATAATACCTACAAGTTAAAGAAGAGGTTTATTTTGTGTTTCAGTTTGTAGAGATTTCAGTCTATAATCAGCTGGCTGTCATGTAGGACAATGTAGCAGAGAGAGATGGCAGAGGGAAAACATGTTGTATAACAATGGGAAGGAGAGAATGAGAGAAATTGATAGACAGACTGTGACTGAGACAGACATTGACTGAGAGAAACATTTCCAGGCTAATATCTAACTGATGAATATCTTATTTGCATGATCAAATCCTCCCCAAAGCCTATGTATGAGTACAAGAGACATTTTTTATTGGGGGGATGTGTAGACATAAACTATAGCAATATATAATTTAATGGATGCTGTTTAAATTTGACTTCTCCCCCATCTACACACTTCACGTGGTTATTTCCCATTTTTATGGTGGGGATTACTGGGAATTAAACTCAGGATTTTGCACTTGCCAAGCAGCTGCTGTGCTGCTGAGCTGTATCCATGGCTCCACAGGGTTATTTTCATACCTGTGAGAGTATTTTATGATTTTACAAATAGTTCTTTCATTTTTCAACTCCTATTCACCCTGCTTCCTCACATTAGGTCAATGTCTGCTGTCCTTAATGTAGCAGTACCCCTGATACCCAGCCCAATATGGTTGCAAGGTACTTTTCAAGGTGTTTATCTAAAGGGAGTTCAAATATGACTAGGAAATAATTTGATAGAAACTTTGAAAGAGAAAGATGAGTAATTCTAAGAATGCAGAAAAGCTAATATGATGCCCAATTTAAGAGACAATAGACTAGCTAGCCAAAGTTCCAGAAAGAAAAGACAAAGAAAATGGTACAGAGAAAATTATAAAAAAAATCCAATGTTATTTTTTGGTGCTGAAACTTGCAATTAAAGACTGCACCAAGTTCCCAGCACCATGAGTAAAGCACATCTCTAGACATAGCATTGTGAAAAATAAAATTGCTAAGAATAAAGAGTATGAAATTTTTCTTTAAAATGTGACATTGAAAAATGACAGTTCTGGTATCAATTTTCCATCAACAGTGTTGAATGTTAGAAGACAGTGAAAAAAAACTTCAAAAATCTAATGAATAATGTCAAAAGATTCTTAAGTGATTCCCTGTGCACTTGCAAAAGAGGTTACTTAAGGTTGGGCTGTATCAAAATGAAGAGGAACATTAAAACAGAAAAAAATCTTGGCTTCTTTAAAACAATAGAATCAATTTCTTTCTAGAGGTACAAAGGGAATCTCCAGCAGCATAAATCATGCAGTAGGTTTTCAGTGCAGCAGGTTGGCTTGACCAGGGGGCATCAAGACAACTGTTGATTCAATAAGACATTTATTGTTATTTTATATTTAACAGAGCTGAGAAAAGCAAGATAAAATAATTGTGGTTTAGAAATTGAAGGCAAGGCTATTAAAAATAACACAGTAATTTACTTTGACAGAGCTGTAAGAAACATTGTTTACATCCTTGTATTGTACTTTGTATTTCTGCTTTTCGCTTGTTATACTAGGGAGACTATACGATATTTACACATGTGTGTCTGGTTTATTTCACTTATGAGTATATGTTCAAGTGGCGTCCACTTCAGTATAAATGCTTCAAACTCATCATTCTTAATAGCTGAGTAATACTCCATTATATTGTTTACATCCTTGATGTCTTTAATGATTTGCAGAGTTTATATCAACTTGGAAAACATGGAAGAGTCGATTGTGCTTCACAGTTGTCAACTTTAACACTGCAGAAGTTATTATGTATACATGAAAGTTCACAGCAAAGAACAGAGCAGGTAGAAACAAAAACCGTGGTCAATAATATTATCCTAAAAGTGAGAAGAACAACTGTGAATGCAGCATGTTTGGGACTTTGTCCCACAAACTGACCTATTCTCCCTCTCAACAAGGTAGGGGGGAAAGGACAGTAAGCGGTTATAAAAAAGCCAGTTGTGGAGCTGTAATGCTGACCATTGAGGACTACCTTCTTAGAAATACCGACATCAGGCACTGCAGACATTAGATAAGAAATTGCTCAAAAGGAAAGAGGAACTAGGGAGGGGAGGGGAAAAGGAAGTAAGGAAAAAGGAAAAAAAATGAGAAAACATATAATGGAAACAAAAGTGTTGTAAATAAGGAACAGCGGTTCAAAGGAAGGAAGGGGAATGGGTGAGAAAAAAAAAAAGACAGATCAAAATATATCATGCACAGGTCCAAATTTCCTATGATGAATGTGATCATACCTGAATTGTACCAATAAACAATTAAATTAAAAGAAAGAAAAATGATTGCTTTAGATTCACCAGATTTCAGGAGGAACTCACTTGTTCTGTCCAATTAATTTGTTTTGTAATTTGTCCTATTTGAGTAACAAATTATCATTGAATGCAGTTATGTTTTGTTGAGTATTTGCTAGGAAGTTGGAAGTTAATTCACCTTGGATTGTTTATAGTTGAAAAACCCAAGCCTTTATTCTGTCCTGGGAATAATGATTGAGATAGAAAAAGCTATAGGACCTCACTGACTAGATTTAAAACATTGCAAATGCTTTAAACTGACTAAGATAGATGGTGTATTAACTTGGAACTTAGTAAAAACTCAAACTGTTGTAACTGTCCCTAGGTCCAGAACACAGAGGAGAGGGAAAATAGTTTCTAGTGCTTTAATGAAGACACATGGATTGCCAGATTTCATGGATTATTGACTTTGGGATGGAGGACATAGGTAGTCTCAGGTGCCTTGTAAGAAATATGTAGGGAGAAATATACCTAATACTTTCTTCTATAAGGGCTTTGCATTGGTGTAAACCAACTGAATGACAGAAGCATAGGAACCTTGATTTAAGGCTGTACTTCCTGATAGCAGATAAAGGGATACACAAAAGAAAAGTTTTTGTATATATGGTTCAAACCTTAGCCTCCTTGGAGTTAAATTTTCTCCTTTCTAGGTGATAAGTTTGAGTTTGCAAAGTGAGAAGATAAATACATTTTTATTAGCTGTTGTATCATATGATGTGATATTCACTTGTAATGTCCACTGTCATGTCTGGGAGATGCTAAATTGTATCATATTTCAAAGAGAGCAGATGTGATTGCTTTCCTGGACAGTTTACTGAGTTAGGCTTAAATTGCTGCTCCTTTTCATCTACTATATGTGAAATTCAAATCTCAGTTTAATTTCTTTACTTTTATTGCAGGATATTTTGAATTCATCTTGTGCATGCATGGCTAAGGGGTCAGCCAAGTTTGGGGGAAAACTTATAATTTATGGCTGATATTCTCTTTTTCTCTGCTCTTTAGAATTTTCCTATACATTTACGAAGACTGCATGTTCTCCTAACTGCATCCTTTATTTTCTTCAGCTCAGAAGTATAAGCTTAAATCTTCTGTCCCTTTTTCCAAGTTTGACCTCTCTTCCAAATTCTGCCTCACATGCGTCTGCTGCAACGTCTTTGGACCACAGCTGCTCCAAAGTGGTGCGGCTGTGAAGATCAAGCTCCTCTGAAGTGGCACAGCTGCAAAGTGGTGCGATGAAGACAGGGACTTCTCCAAGGGGAGTGGAGATGGGGGAAGGGAGGGAGTGGGGAGTAGGGGTGCACAGAAAAGCCTCCCTCATCTCCTTTACATATACTTTTTGTGCTGAGTCACTCTGGAGCAGGCCCCAGGGCAGAACCAATCATGCCCCAGGGTGGGCCCTCCCTGCTCTCTCATGGCCCAGAACCAATTGGCTGATTCACCCAAGCTTCCAACATCTCCAGCTGACACAGTGTATCAACTACCACACTCACCTTTACCTATAAATTCATCAGTGGACTAATCTACTGATAAATATCATGCCCTCATTATTGATTCACCTCCCAGTATTGCCACCTAAGGGTATATGACGCTTCTGAAGGATATCTAGATGTAAACCATGACCCTTGCTTTTGGTTTCTGTACATATACATCTTATTGAAACTTCACCTTTATTCTACGATTGTATTTTTAAGCCAGCTGCTTCAAATTTTGTGGATACGATGATGCTCATGAGATCTATGGTGTGAGTCAATTGGAACTTATTTTCTTTCTCTTACAATGTGTTTCCAGCCAAAGACAAGATTGTTCAATATATAAGGCAGTTGCCAATTCCAGGAATAATGATGTAGGCTGAAGAGAAGAAACATCCATACCTTGAACCACATTAGCGCAAGCCACCTTGCTTGTTGTTAGTGTGGTCCAGTACAACCACCTTGCCACTGGTACATGTGCTGTCATGATGAAGATGCCATATTTGAGGCTGAACACTAACCTCAGAGTTGGTTACCTAGCCTGGATTGTAGATTCTTAGAGATGGTAGCCAAACGGTATCACTTATATTCAATGAAATGCTGTTATACAGAGTGAAGCAGAATGAAAGGGGTTCAAGGAAGGAAACTTGAAGGTGCAAAAGTTTCATTTGGATCCCTATTTGCTAAAATTTTCCTGCCCAACACATGATCTGCAGCAGTACTCTCTAACGTAGGCAACATGGCATTCTTGAGTGTCTAATTGGCACTGAAGTTCAGCTAGCCTTTTAATTTCTGCACTATATTTATCCTAAAGTGCAAGAGATGAGGTTCTCTGTCAGAACTGTCATTGGAGGTCTTTACTCAATCTCAAATATCAATATCTCAGCAGATTAAACTGCCTGCAAGCAGTTGCAGGGGCCAGGGGTTTGATCCCCAGGCCTGCCGTGCTGGACCTGCCCTGGGGTGTGCTGAGACTGTAATGGAGACTGGGAGTGGTGGTGGCAAGCACCTGTAATCCCAGCACTTGGGAGGCTGTAAACAGAAGGATCACTATGAGTCCGATCTGGTAGTGAGACCCTGAACACCCTGTCGGTTGTTCCCTACAAAATAAAATAAAATAAATTAATTTTCAAAATTAAAATCAGCAATACTTATTGTGGTACTTCATCACTCTCTTCATATTTTTGTGTCAGCAAAGATGTTTGATGTTGTTGTACAGAATTAGTAGAAGTATTATTATTTGTATATTATTTAACTGATATTGTAAACTTGTATTCAGTTTGTTGATTTTGTTCTCTTTCAGATTGAGTCATTGGCTAAGTTTCTTTCAAGCTGTGATCATTCTCTTATATATTTAATATTTTAAAATTATTTTCTGTTTAGTCTGAATAAATATCTTCAATAAGCAGTATTTGGATTGATGTACTTGCGTTATTCTTTGGAAAAAACTTTCACTTGTATCAATGGATACAAAGAAGGCATTTTAGTAGATTTTTAGACAAGCAATTCCCATTATAAAAATAATTATTCTTTGAAATGGCTCCAGATATTTAAAGAAGTACATTTTGCTGGCAACTTACATTTTCTTTTCGGATATTAAGTATGTTAAATTAAAAAAAAAATCAGAATGTGATTTGTTACTTTGTAAACAAAAACTGTAAGTAAACCTGATAAGATTTGTAAAACGATATTGAGTAAGAATTAGAAAATCATTATTCATTTAATTTAGTTATTTGGTACAGGATCTCGCTGCACAGCTCAGACTTGTGGTGATCCTCCTGTCTCAGCCTCCCAAGCCCTGGGATTACAGGTATGCACCACCATACCCAATTCCAGTGGCCAGCTCTGTGCAAATGGCCAACATGGCGTGTGTGGTACCAGGGATTGAAACTGGGTCCTTGGGGCTGGGGAGATGGCTCAGTGGAATAAACGCTTCCCTGGCAAGCTCAAGGGCTTGAGTTCAATCTCTGGTTCTGCAAAAAAGAAAAAAGAAAAGAAACCCAGTCCTTGATCTTGTCTAAGGAAGCACTTAGTCTGCTGAACTGTCTCCCCAGCCTGAAAATCATTTTTAATATAAAACAAATTTTTTTTAACATTTATTGCATAATTTGAAGCTTGTGTTAGGAAATAAAGCCAACAAAGTATTTAAAACTTGAAAAACAAACTGTAGAATAAATGTTTGTATGATTAAGAATTCCTCAAGCTGCACCACGAAGAAAACTTACCATCATGAAAAGGTTTTATGGTGCATAAGAAATCTATGTAAAGATATGATGCAGGTGTCTTTGTCACTTACTTGCTATTTGTTCTTAAGAAAGTTATTTAAGGGTCAGCAAGATAGCTCAGCAGACAAGAGCCTGCTTAGGCAAGCACAGGGACCTGAGTTTAATTTCGGACACCACCTACCTGTCCCATTAGCAGGAGCTCTAAGCCAGCCACCCAGACTCGTCGTGGTGGGGCACGCCTGTTATTCCAGCACTGCAAAGGCTGAAAACAGGAGGGTCACTATGAGTCCAAGCTGCGTAGTGAGAAAAAGTTATTTAAGAAGGGTCTACAAGGTGTTCAGGGTCTCACTACTAGATCGGACTTGTAGTGATGCGCGTGTTTACAGCCTTCGAAGTGCTGGGATTATATGGGTGTGTCACCACGCCTAGTCTCAATCACGGTCTCAGAGCACCTCTAGGTCAGGCCGGCACAGCAGGCCAGGGGATCAAACCCCTGGCTCCTGAGCCTGCTTACAGGTGCTTTAATCTGCTGAGCTACTTGGCTGGCCCACATTTAAGGATTCTAAATGTCAGATTTTCTAATCTCTAATATTAAGTCAATCAAATTCTCAAATATATTCAGAGTCAGGCAGTGTTTTTAGATTGCTAAATTTCATGGAGACATCCAGCACAGTGTGGTGGGGACCGTGGTAAGGTGGAGCACAGTGGCTGCCAGGCTGCAGGCTGTCACTGCTGCACTGGAAGCCCAGGCTGGGTAGCCAGACCTATAAGTACTGCTGTGCAGTGGCCACACTGAAAAGTAGGGAGATACTCCCCAATGCTGGAAAGGCTTGCCGTTGCTCAAAAACATTATCTCTGCAAACCGGATCCACTCTAAGGACGAGCACTTTGGAAACCCTGAATTCTCTTATTTTTTAAAATAATCTTTAAAAATATTGATGTTTTGGATTCTATGGGAAAGGATAATAATCAAGAATGTTAAGCCATGGCCAGTTACTGATAATTTGTTGTATTTTTGCTGTCTGGATGACATATTTTCAAGGAGAGCAGGAGTTGGTTACTTTTTTTTTTTTGTTTTGAATTATTATTAAGACATGGCAACAATTTTCTCTTACTGAGCTTTTAAGGCTCAGAATATGAGAAAGCTTTTAGAATACCTGTAAGAAGAGCTATTATGAAACATTAATGTACATGTGTGGTAGGTGGTTGGGGATCAACAATGCAATCCCCAAGGGGATAGTAACTCAGGAGTAGATTTATGGGAGTCAAGTCCATCATCAAGTGTATTACTAAAAGGATGGTAAAAGCATAGGGAAGGATCCAGTTATCAGTCACATGGCCTGATCTAGGAAAGAGATAAAAGCTTATATGGGTCTTATGGATGCTTGCCAAGACCTGTCTCCATAGTACATGATAAAACTCTGACAGCAAACTACTCCTGGGAGTTGAGCATTAAATTAGAGAGGCGGCAGCTCTCCTCTCTGCTGTTTTCAGATACCCAGGCAAAGCTTTCTAATATGTTGCTAATTTAGAAGCCAGGAGATTAAAGTTTTATTTAATATCTGTCCAACACCTCATCTTTTCTATCTTGACAGGAACGTAGTTCCAACCTATGGGAAATATTAATGTGTGATATGACCTATGTTACACTTTTCTTAGAATTAATATTACAAATATACAGTTTAAAGATTATCTTACTTGGGAAAGATTATCTCATTCTTCCTAATAATGTAGATACAGATATAGATATAGATAGATACAGGCATACATATATAGATATAGATATTTTGCTCCTGAAACTCAGAAAGCCAGTCAGCCTATCTTGCATTTATAAAGAAATAATTTTATTTTCAATTTAACACTGTTGATTTTGTAGAGAAATGTCTTTACTTAGGAAAACAAGTATCTCTATAATACAGGAGGAAGAATCCACTGTGTGTAGGGAAATGAGAGAAGGTGTGAGAAGGGGAGAAGACTAAAGTGATTTCAAGGGTTCTTCCTTGAGCCCTTTGAAAATCTTCAATGAAGTCTAACAAATGAATTTTTAAAAATTTATTTTCTTTAGAATGATGATAAATACATATGATGAAATATATTAATAATTTTATGTTTACAGATGTGTGGTTTAACATGCATTCATATGATTGTTGTACAATCACCCTCCACTTTCAGAATATTTCCACACACCCAAACTGAAGCACTGTGCCCCTTAAACAATTTATATCCTTATTCCCCTCTTCATTGTCAACTTCTGTTTACTTTCTATCTGTCTCTGTGAATTTGACAATGCTGAGTATCTTATGCAAGTGGAATCATATACTATTGATCCTTTCATAAGATTCTTTTTTCATATAGGTCTTGCTATGCAATTTGAACTCATAGTGATCCTCCTGTCTCAGCCTCCCTAGCACTGGGATTATAGGCATGCACCACCATGCTGGGTTCGGGGGCTAGCAGGTCATGTGTTACTGGGGATTGAACTGGGGACTTTGCTTTTCAGACAGCTGCTTAGACAGATGAGCTATCTCCCCAGCTCTTATAAGATTCTTGTTGAGGTGGTGTCAGGCTGTGCAAATCAACAAGAGAGCTAAATTTTACATAAAGGATGACATGATTGTGTCAGAGGATGCTGAAGGAAGTACACAGGAGACTGGAGCAGAGTGGCTTCCAAGATGTAAGATAGGGGCGAGGGAGATGGCTCAGTGGAATAAGCGCTTCCCTGGCAAGTGCAAGGGCCTGAGTTCAATCCCCAGTTCCTCCAAAAGATCCCAAAACAAAACAAAAAAATCCACTTACCAAAATGTATGATAAGTTCTCACTCACTTTAGGTGAGCAGTATTTTGCAGCACAGCCTTGCTCTCTGCTAATGAACCCCTCTGGTGCTGAGAAGGCTTCTGAGGGTGGGCTCACTTTATTCATGCTCCCAGGCACACCTTTTCCAGCAGCATAGTGAGGTAGCTACTGCAACAATGCTCTGCGTTCAAAGCTGGCTGATGATTCTGGGTGGTGTCCCATAGAAATTTTTGGCAATCCAAGCAGAATCAAACTCCTTGCAATAAAACACCTATATATAGATGCTTAATTCTTCCTGTCTCACTTCTCTCTTCTGTTTACTTCTGCTCACTGAGGTTACTTCCCAATACACGACTTACTCACATGTTTTGACAAAACATCTGCTTTGTCAGCGATGCCATTCAGAAGCAGCCTGGTTGGTATCTTTTATTCATCTCTTTGCTCTGGGTAGAGTTGTGTCTCTCTAAAAGATATACGGATGCTCTAATTTCTAGTACTTCAGAATGTGTTCTTTGGCAACGGGCTGTTGCACATGGAGCTAGTGAGGCTAAAGCCATATTACAGGAGGCTGGGCCACCAAGCTAATGTTCTCTTATAAGTTGTGCTTGTTCCTAATTAAAACTTCCTGAGCCTGGCATTTAGTCCAAGTTCTTATGTTACCTATTTTAATTCTTATTTGGAATTTTTATGCTGTTGTGTGTGTGTGTGTGTGTGCAGTTTGTACAGTTTTCTGTACTTTAGAAGCCTGTTCTATATAAATACAGATATTTTTACTTCTTTTTTTTTTTTCTACTGTGGAGCCAAATTCCCAGACCCTATATATTTTTTAGATTGAATTGCTGTTTAGGGGAGGTTTATTAATTTATTTTTTGTTTTTGGTGCCAAGGACTGAACCCAGCTTGCTAAGTAAGCATTCTACTGCTGAGCCAAACCCTGATCTACTTTCCTTCCTTATTTCTAATGCAGATAACTTCTACTTTTTTCTTTTTTGTCTCATTGCTCTTTCTTGTGCTTTTCATGAATGGCCATTATCATGTTGAGAAAATTTCCTTCTAAATATATTTTATTGAGAATTTTTTTGTCATCAGGAAATATTTTTTCCATAATTTTTATTGAAGAACAAATAGCAATGAGACAGTTTGTAATCGAATTAATAGGACAGTTTCAATAATTAATACATTGCACATTGTTTTCTTAGTGGTTGTTTGTTGTACAAGATGCATACACGATATTTACAAACATTGTTAGAACAGATCCCTCTATTCATTGAATCAAGAGAATGTAGCTATATATCTATCTTAACTATTTTGAATCTACAGATAGAACTTTCCCACAGAAAATTGGAATAGGTGGCCTCTACCTCAATCTGGTAAAAGTCCCCAATGACAATCCAATGGCTAATATAATACTAAATGGGAAAAACCTGAAATCTTTTGCTCTCAGATCCTTTACAAGACAAGCCTGTCCTGTAATACCATTCCTATTCAATGTAGTTCTGGAATCATTATTTGTATCTACAGATACAAAATAGTCATTCAGTTGTATCCTTTTTTTGGTTCAGTTTTGTCATTTAAATATTATAGGTCTGTGAATTCAGCAAAATATTCTAAATAGTTCAGTAGTCCATAATAGTATTGGGTTTTCTGTATGTCTGGCGATGTCAGAAATTGTTGACTTGAGTCTTTTACAGCTCAGCATAGTAATATATCTTTATTTCTTATATATTATTTTTATACTTTTCTGCTGGATGGTTATTGAACTCTAAGGGCTGGTCAAATAGCTCAGAGGATTAAAGTGCCTGCAAATAGGTGCCAAGGGCTGGGGTTTGATTTCCAGGCCTGCTGTGTCTTGCCCCACCCCTAGGCAAGCTGAGATGGCAATGGAGGATGGTCATGGTGGTGCACGCCTCCCAGCTCTTGAGAGGCTGTAAACAGGTGAATCACTAAGAGTTTGATTTAGTAGTGAGACCCTGAGCACCCAGTAGGCCCTTCCCTAAAATACCAAAAAGAAAAAAAAAAAAGAAAAAGAAAAAAAATTGAACTCTGTCAGATGCTTTTTGGGGGTGTCTATTGAAATGGGCATATAGTAATGAACATTCCATTAATGTGATTTAACACACTGGTTTGCAAGTGTTAAAACACTTGCATTAGTTACTTCCTAGTTACTGGTATGAAATAACTGACACCTGCCACTTAAAGGAGGTGAGTTTTATTTTGTCTCACAGTTTCAGGGGATTATGTCCAAGACTGTCTAGATTTAAGGCAGAAACAGCCTACTGGAAGAGTGTGAATAAGTAATGCTTCTTCCCTCATGACTTCAAAGAAGCACAGCAGGTACACAGCATCAGAGGGGAACCAGAGTCAGTGTCCAGGGTCATGCCCTCAAGAGGCATCCAACCACACATGCAGAAGTCTGATTTACTGATTTTTCTAGGTGGATACTAAGCTCTGACCAGTCCAGGTGACAATAAAGTTCAGTGGTCACACATTGCATCAAAAGAGATACATTTTATTTAGTGATTATCTTTTTTAATACAACACATATTTTTATTGTTGAATAATGTAAGTTTTTCTTTATATTAATTTTATTGAGAAAGAACTAGCAATGAGACACTTTCAAAACAGGTTAGTAGTAAGTTACAATAATTGATACATTCACATTGTTGTCTTTGTGGTAGCTATTCATAGTACAAGATGC
>PVKA01008721.1:49732-71754 GCA_004027165.1 Ctenomys sociabilis
ATTTTTTTTTTTTTTTTTTTTTTTTTTGTGGAACCAGAGATTGAACTCGGGCCCTTGTGCTTGCCTGGGAAGTGCTTATTCCACTGAGACATCTCCCCAGCCCTGGCCTGTAATTTCATTGTCTTGTGATGTTTTTGTTTTATGTGTATCAAGGTGATGCTAACTTTGTAAAGTAAATTTGGAAGTATTTCCTAAACTGCTGATTTTTGGAAGAGTTTAAGCAGAAGTGCTACTAGTTTTATTGAGTAGTTAGTAAAATTTAGCTGCAATTCCATTTGACTCTGGGCTTTTCTTATTTAGATGAATTTTGAGCATTAGCATTTATTGACACTAATTACAACTTATCCAAAAATAGTTGAAGAAAATAATTGTATTTATGATAACATAGAAAAGAATATTCATGAATAAATTTAACCACAGAAGTGAAAGATCTGTGCATTGAAAGCTATAATACACTGGTCAAAGAAATTGAAGGCCTATTTTTAAAAATTATTTTGTAATAGTTTTTCTTCATATTCTGTAGGGACTTAAAATTTAACTTATCAATACCTGATGGAAAATACCTGTTTTATGTTATGTCTAAGATGTTTGATATTCAGACAGATAGTGAAGTTAAGCTCAACTGCCTGTGTTGTAAGGGTAATAATAATAAGCTTTTCTTCTGGGGGGATAACAACTTATATTTTCAGACCAACACTTAGAGGAAGACAAGGCCTGCAAGGACAGCCAACATTTTGGCCCTAGCCTTTCAAGGTCAGTGAGGACTGAAGACATAGGTAAACCTGTATTGTAACATTCTGTGAATCAGTTTTTTCCCAAATTTTAGGATCAAAGAGATTATGGGACCACAGAGGAAAGTCATCAATGATGTAGAGTATATCTAAAGAGAGTCACATGTGCTACTTGAACATATACTCATAAGTGAAATAAACCAGACACACATGTGTAAATATCATATAGTCTCCCTAGTATAAGAAGTGAAAAAAAGAAATACAAATAGAAAGGTACAACAACAACTAAAAACAATTGAGTCAGATAAGGCAAAGTGATTGGCGTATACTGCAGGGTACTGATCAGCTTTTCTTCTGGATGGTTAACAACCTAAGTTCACAGATCAAAATTGGAGAAATAGAAGAGCCACAAGGCCAGCCAACATTTTGGCCCTAGCCTTTCAAGGTCAGCGAAGACTCAAGATATAGGACAACCTGTACTGTAACATCATGAAACTCAGTTGAGTCCCAAATTTTCTGAACAAGGAGATTATGGAGCCACAAAGGAAAGAGATCGAAGTTCTATAGTGTACCTGGGGAGAGTCACATGGAGAGAAAACTTTCTCTCAGGCTCTCACAGAGAGCAAACTGGTCAAGCATTGGCCATGGCTCATCCACATGAATGACACAGACAACGGATCTACAGAATAAGGTACAGGATTACAAGATTAACCCTGAGGGGACTTCTCTGACCTCATCAGAAACAAAAACTACATGTTTTGGTATATAGGTCTTGCTCTATCTAGGTCTTAATCATACAGCAGAAAAGTATAAAATTGAGGTATAGAACGCGGGGCCACAATAAGAAGTCGAACTGTAAATGGCTACACTTGACAACTTGTTTAGATAATTCACTATTGTTGTTGAATTCTGGACTGTGTTGGATTGTGTCGTCGAGTTCAGGCACCTAAATTGGTTGAATGACAGTGGAGTGCCCATCTTTGACAGGTGTACACAAAGGAAGGGGTACGATACCAAAACATTATGAAAATAGTTTGCAATGTGTTAATTTATGGAATCCGTTCTATTAAGGTGTCTTAAAACTGTCTCATTGATATTTTCACTTCAACAAAATAAAAAATACTAAAGAGAGTCACATGGAGAGAAAACATTCTCTCAGGCTTTTACAGAGAGAAAATTGGTCAAGCAAGGACCGTAACTCATCCATATAACTGACAATGACAAGGATCTACAAACAAGGGTTTCACCGTAAGTCCTGAAGGGGTTTGAATGACCATGGCAGATATAAAATTTACATTTTTTGTTATATAGGTTTTGCTTTATCTTGGTCTTAACCATCTAGGAGAAAAGTATAAAATCAAGGTATAAAAAGTAAAGCCATATTGGTATTCTGAGCTATAAAAGGCTCAAGTCAAGAATTTCTGAAACTGCCAGTCTTGTAGATAATCCACTACTATTATAGACTACTGGACTATACTGAATTACTCTGCTGAATTCATATATTGCCTACAATATATGAATGGCAATGGAATACACATCTCTGGCAAAAGTAAACAAAAAAAGGGGATATAAAGGGACTATTTTGTAGTGAAAAAAATATATCTATGTATACACAATAGCATAAATATACAACTAATTACTCTTTGTTCAAGGAGAAGAAGGTTTTCAACCAATAGTGTTTAGACAAGATATCATGTCCGCATTTTGTACCAGGAATAACCACTACAAAGACAACAATGTGAAAGTGTATAAATATTGTAACTGTACTACTAACCTGTTTTGAACCTATCTCATTGCTACTTCTTTCTCAATAAAATTATTAAAATATAAAAATAAAAGAAGAGGCACACCTGGCCTGGTGAGTGTGTGGGAGAACTATTGGCTTCCTGGCATGTCCCAGCGGCCCGCGACATCTGGAGCCTCCGCACCCAAGACCTCTGAGTCAGTGAGACTTTCTGAGACTCTTTAGGCAATCCACCCCAGCCTGTCCCACCCTGTAAATCCCAGGTTCCCCTGCCCCCAAGCCTGCCGAGCAAGTAAGAAGTTTTGTGACTCTTCCGGCAGCTTATCCACCTGTGCCCAGCCTGGTGAGTATGTGGGAGAGCTTCAGCGCTCCCCAGTGCTCCTTGGGCCAGAGACACAACAGAGGGGAGCCACAGGCTCACAGTTGTACCAGAAGGGCTGCAACAAAAAGGACCTGAACAGAACAGCTCAATCCAGGCCAGGTATAACTGAATAATCTAAAACTTAATAGACAGGCATCTGAATCTCATTGTGTGCTAAGGTTATAGCTGCACCAAAGATCTACACCAAAGGTCAGAGGTCAGTGCTATACAAAATGACAAAGACAAGGGGCAAAATGCAATCTCAGGCCTTAAGCTCACCAATGATAAGTACAGAGGACACTAGCTCAGTTGAAATGAATGAATTAACACAAGCAGAAGCAAAGAAACAACAGTGGAAAGGTTTAGAGGAACTCAAATGAGAATTACACTTGAAATAAAAAAAGAAAATTTTGAAATCATAGCATCTAGAGTAGAGAATCAATTCCAGGAAATATATAGAGGAAACACAATTTGGAGAAAAAACCTCTGCAGTAAAAGAATTAATAGCTAACTCTAAAGAAGACATTGATAAAAAATAGAGGAGATCAGAAATATGACAGATTTCTAGAATGAGCAATACAGGAAAGAAATAGATCACATGAAACAGAATCAAAGAAATATAGAAGAACTAAAAATATCAATCATATTGTCTATAAAAACCATTTGAGTGAAAGCAAAGACAGAGTTTGAGATCTTGAAAACACTGTTGCCGCTAGTGAATAGGTGAGAAAGGACCTCTTAAAAATAAAGAAGATGCAGGAAAAAATGATCCATCACCTGCAAGATGATGCAAAGATGAACAATGTGAGATTAATTGGCATCAATGAGAATGAAGGAGACAACACAAATGATATAAAAAGAATATAGGCAGAAGTAATAGCAAAAAACTTCCCAAATATGAGGAAAAAATCCAACATTCAGGTAACTGAAGGATACAGAGCACCAAATAGCTTCAACCAACCTAAAAACAAACTGAGACTATATAGTCAAGATCCCAGAAATCCAAAACAAGAATAATACATTGAAAGTTGCTAGAGAAAAGAAGCGGATCACATTCAAAGGAAAACCCATCAGAATTACAGCTAACATCTCTACACAAACCATGAAGGCAAGGAGAGCATGGAGCAGAGTTCTTCAAGTCCCATATGAAAACAAATTCTAGCCCAGGCTACTATACCCTGCAAAACTCTGTTTCAAGTCTGGTGGAGAAGTGAAATACTTCCATGATAAAGAACTACTAAAGAATTTCATGATGACAAAGCCATCCCTACATAGGCTACTGAAAGATGTTCTAGAGAGGGACCACAATGACCAGAACTGAACAAATGAGAATGAAAAGAACCCAGTAAACAGGGCAAACAATTAAACACAGGACAAAAAGCAGTGAACAACAGCAGGTAAATAACATAACAATCATAAGTCAACACATTTCAATTATAGCCATCAATGTAAATGGACTCAATTCACCAATTAAGAGAAATAGACTGGCACAGTGGATTAGAAAACAAAACCCAACAACATGCTGTACATAAGAAGCACACTTAACTGAAGAAGACATCCACAGGCTCAAATTCAAAGGATGGAAAACAATATTACATGCTCCAGCACATGATAAAAAAGCAGCATTCTGTTCTCAGACAGTCCCAACTTCAAATCAAGAATGATAAAATGACACAAAGAAGGCCACTATATATTAGTCAGGGGAAGAAATTCAAGAGCAAGAGGTAACACTCATAAATATCTATGCACCAAAAACAGGAGCACCCAACTATGTAAGACAAATCTTAATGGACATGAAAAACCTAAGATCTAAGACCACAATCTTAACAGGAGACCTTTACACCCCCTTATCTCAAAAAGATAGGTAAACCAGACAAAAAATTAGCAAAGAAGTAGCAGAACTGAACCAGACCTTGGAACAAATGGACCTGGTGGACATATATCGAGTGTTCCATCCAAACACAGCTGAATGCACATTCTTTTCAGCTGCATATGGGTCATTTTCTGAAATAGACCAGATACTAGTCCAGAGGTCATGCTTAAGTATATGCAAGAAAATAGAAATTATCCCATGCACATTATCTGACTGCAGTTCAATGAAACTGGAAATAAATGACAAAAGAAATGAGAGAAACCTGCTAAATACATGGAAATTAAACAACACCCTACTCAGCAATCAATGGGTCTCAGGTGAAATTAAAAAAGAAATTCAACAACATCCACTATTCAAAGAAAATTTAACCACTACCTATCAGAATTCATGGGATGCGATGAAAGCAGTTTTCATAGGAAAAATCATAGCTATGCACTCACACATTAGGAAAACAAAATAGGAACAAAAAACACCCTAATCTTGCACCTCCAACATCTAGAAAAGGAGAACACTAACATGGGAAGAAATCATAAAGATTAGAGCAGAAATTAATTCAACTAAGAAGTAGAAAACAGTTCAAAGAATCAAAAAATCAAAAAGCTGGTTCTTTGAAAGACTAAATAAAATCAATAAGCCCCTAGCTGCACTCATTCATGTTCAAGGTCCTAGAGAAAATTGGAATAGAAGGCCTCTACCTCAATTTCATAAAAGCTATCAATGACAACCCAATAGCTAATATAATTCTAAACAGGGAAAAACTAAAATCTTTTACTCTTAGATTTGGTACAAACAAGGATGTCCTCTATCACCCTCCTATTCAAGATAGTTTTGGAATCATTAGCAACACCCATTAGACAAGAGGGAGAAATCAAATGAATAAGAATAGGTAACAAAGAAGTTAAACTATCACTATTTGCAGTTGACATGATACTTTACTTGGAAGACTCAAAATTCCTCTAAGAAGCTTCTAAAATTGATACAAAAATTCAGTAGCATAGCAGGATACAATTTCAGTACTCAAAAATCAATAGCATTCCTCTACACAGATAACAAACACACTAAGAGGGAAACTATAGAAACAATGCCTTTTACAATAGTACCACAGAAAATGAAATACCTCTGAATTCACTTAGCCACTAGGACAAATTCAGGAATTTATGCATTTCACATTGTTTTCGTATTGGCCTTCTGTTGCACAAGGTGCATACATGGCACTCCATGCACAAATACTATTACAGCAGATGCCTCTGATCAATGAATTAAGAGAATGCAAATGCATACTTATCTTTTTTTTCCAAAGCTGAATTACAGTACAGTTTCCATAGCTAATACTTTTTCCACTTGTTATCTTCCTAGTGGTTATCCATAGCACAAGAAGCAGACAGGATATCCTGTCCAAGCAGCATTAATGCATATATTTCTTCTCATAGAATTACGCCAAAGCACTGCATATCTATCCTAACTGTACTATTTATACAAACACAGAATGGTTCCTCCCCTGCATCCCCCACTTTTGTTTAGTCCTGTCAAAGATGGGCGTTCCATTGTCCTTCAATTATTATAGGTGCTTGAATACAGCGAAACATTCCAACACAGTCCAGCAGTCCACAATAATAGTGGGTTATCCTAAGAAGTTGTTGACTAGAGCCATCTACAGTTCAGCCCACTATTATGGCCTTATTGTATATACCTCATTTTTATACTTTTCTGCTGGATGGTTAACAGTGAGCCAAAGCAAGATCTATATAACAAAAAATGTAATTTCTGTATCTGATGAGGTCAGTCAAGACCCCTCAGGGTTTATCCTGTAACCTCATACCTCACTCTGTAGATCCTTTGTCAGTGTCAGCAATGTGGATGAGTCACGGCCATTGCTTGACCAGTTTGCTCTGTGTGAAAGCCTGAGAGAATGTTTTCTCTTTATGTGACTCTCCTCAGGCACACTATGGATCATCGATCACTTTGTGTCTCCACAATCTCCTTGATCAGAAAATTTGGGGCACAACTGAGTTACATGGTGTTACAGTACAGGTTCTCCTATGTCCTGAGTCTTCACTGACCTTGCAATGCTAGGGCCAAAATGTTGGCTGACCTGGAAGCCCTTCCACTTCTCCAATTTTTGATCTGCAAATGTAGGTTGTTAACCACACAGTAGAGAAGCTGATTATACCCTTCTACTGCTAATTCTTTCAAGTGTTTCCCATGTGAATACATGTTTGCTCATGAACTCTTTGCCTACTCTTCTTCTTCAAGAGTTACTCCTACTTTCTCTTCTAGGAGATTTAGTGTTTCTGCTTTAATGTTTAAATATTTAATCCATTTTGACTTTAGGTTAGTGCATGGTGATAGACCTGGGTAGAGTTTTATTTTTCGACATGTAGAGAGACTTTTTTTTGAGACAGGATCTCACTATGTAGTTCAGGCTGGCCTTAAGCTCACTTTGTAGCTCAGGCTGGTCTCGAACTCACAACAATCCTCCTGCCTCAGCCTGCCAGGTGCTGGGATTACAGGCATGTGCCACCACACCCGGCTAGAGAGCCATTTTTTCCAGCACCATTTGTTAAAGAGGCTGCGTGTGTTCATAGAAGCCTCTGCATCTTCTAATCTATTGCATTTATCCTCAGTTCTGTTTCCTTGACAATACCATGTTGATTTTATCACAATAGAAAAGCTGATAGATAAAACAATGAAACATAATAGACTAGAAATAAATCCAGTATATATCATTGACTGATTTCTAACAAGACAGTCAAGAAGATGCAATGAGGATATATTTTTTTGAATAAATAATATTGGCAAACTTGATGTTCACTTACAAAGTACTGAAATGGGACCCTTATGGTATATTCAAAACCAATACAGGTGTATCAGAGATATAAGCGTAAGTCTGAAGATTGTAAAAATTAGAAGTTGGAGGGTGCTAGACACCTGAAGTTGGCTTTGGCAGTGATTTTTTTTGAATGCCACATTATAAGCTCAGGCTTTGAAAAGTAAAAATTGAACAGAGATAAAATTTATGTAATATGTATTTTGTGTAGCAGATAGAATAATCAACAATTTAAAAAAGTCAGGAAACAAAATAGGAAAAATTTTCTGTAAACAATATTCTTGGTATAGGCTTACTATTCAAAATATATAAGAAGGGCTGGGGATGTAGTTCAGTAGCACAGGGCCTGATCCTGAGTTCAATTTCTGATATATCTTCTTTTTTCCACAGAATCCAATGGCAGAAAAATTCCAAATAAGAATTACAATTATCCAACAGGGACTTGAAGAGGAATATGATATCGCAACCACTGAGGAAATGCGAAATCAAAACCCATTATGATAAGGCCTTGTGATGAGATATTTCCTCACAACTGTTGTGATGGCTATTATCAAAAAAGCCATATAATGTTGGTGAGGATATAAAGAAAAGAGAACCATATAGGCCATCAGAAGGAGTGGGTACCATTATGGCCATTGTTGGAAACATTATGTAGTATTCTCAGAAAATTAAAAATCAGACTGCCATATAATCTAGTAATCTCTCCACTGGGTATATACCCAAAAGAAGTGTTACTCAGAGATGCCTTTATTTACAATACTCAAGACATGGCCCTAACTGTCCATGCATGAAAGAGTGTATAAAAAATTATGGAGTTATGGTCAGTCTATCTGTCTGTCTGTCTGTCTGTCTATCTATCTATCTATCTATCTATCTATCTATCTATCTATCTATCTATCTATCTCCCCATCATCATCTATATAGATAAATGTTAGTTTGCTTTAAATAAGAGATACTTCTACTTATAACAAATATGTATGAACTTAGAGGGTGCTATTTTAATTAAGATAATATAGGCAGAAAAATACTGCATGACCTCATGTTTATGTAAGGTCTAATAAAATTTACCTACCAATTCTAGATTGATGGTACAGGGTTCAGACATGGAAACATATTAATCAGAGGACACAAACAGTAATATAGAATAAATAAATCTAGAAACCTAATGTATAGTATGTGGGCTACAATAACAATGTTGCTATTGATAATATTATGTTGCAGAATTAAAATATTTTAAGAGCGGAGATTTCTATTATTTTATCACACACATATACAAACATACAACAAGAGAAGTATGAAAGTTGATGGGTATATCAATCTGGTAGTGAATTAGAATCATTTCATTGTGATATTTTGGCTAAAATATCATTTTTTAAAAAAAATTTTTGGTGGAACCAGGGACTGAACTCAGGCCTTTGCACTTGCTAGGGAAGCACTTATTCTACTGAGCCATCTCAGTAAAATGGCTCAGTACATTTTGAACATTTGTACACATTTTGTACATAGTGAACATTTTAAAAAACCAATGAAACAAAATTCTGCTGTATGTCTCTTCTACTTCCTATTTTTTTCTAAATACACATCTAGATTATGTTTTACTAAGCTCCTTCTCAGATAAATGAAATTATCTGATAAAATTCTGGCCAGAGACTGAGAATATATGTCAGTATTGGTAAGAAGGATTATGATACAAAATCAACAAAATATTAAGTTAGTAGGGATTTTTCAGCCTGAAAGAAGGGTCAAATTTCCAAACATATTAAACCCTTTCCTACTATGCAAGACAACTAATTCTCTGTGAATCTTAGGACCAAAAGCCTGTCTATAGAACTAATTGACATAAAGTCAGTGGTAAATAATGAGGCCTTCCATAAGCTGGATGGAGCTGAAAGTGGATGCTATTGTGTCTTGCTATAATCAACCTATTACTGACTTTTTCCTCCAAGATTCTTTGGACAAAACACTATCATTTCCATTATAATTTCTGCACTGTAATAATAATCAGTTATAGACAAAGCAGCAATAAATACTTGCTGAATAATAGGCTAGGCAGAAATATATTGCATAAAGAAGCTTATAATTTTAACAACTCCACCAGCACTGTAGAAAAAAAAAAAGAAAGAAAACCAAAGTAGAGTTTGGAGGGAAATAGGAATTTATTACAATAGCAAAGGAGAGTTTGAGAGGAGTGATGTTTGTAGAAATGGAGATCATTAGTGGACTTGAGAAATATTTAGGAGATGAAACCCACACCTATCAGTGATGGACTGATTGAGTAGGAGGTAGGTGACTCCTATGACTGTGATCCTCTTTGACGAGTGGATGGTAAGACCGTTTGCACTCATGTGGAACCTTGGAATGACTTTGTATTTATTCAGAGAATAGCTAAATTAGAAGTAGAGTTTGTCCAGTACTTGTGTGCATAGTCTTCAACTCAGAGGATTGGTCTGAACTGGAGACAGAAGTAAGGCCTTTGGCCATAGAGAAGGGTGCTAACTGAAGCCACCTATCAGCGTTCATACATCTTGCCATGGTTAGACGGAAGAGAAGGCACAGTTCCCTAGGGATGGCACTGCTGAGGCCCTAGAGCTTAATTATTGAGAAGATCCACTTGTCACCACTTCTCTGATCTAAATAATTTCCTATACTCAGAGATCTTACCTGAATAGAGGGAGGCTGGGCCTCCTGGACAAGGATCTTACGGCACAGCAACAAAAGGGAAGAATGTAAATGTTCTTTGTGGTCACCTGAGGGGAGAAGGTGACCACGCTCATGATGCATGTGAACTGGTGAAGTGTAAATGGTTACATTTTTAGGGATTTCCAGATGCTAACTCTGGGTTGTTCTTCATAATGATAGTTCATCATCAGAGTTGGGATTTTGTGCTCTTGAGCTGTAGGCCTGGCAGGCCTCTGAATTCACTCCTTAGTTACTCCTTAGTTTGAGAATGTGCAACCAGTGTAATCATATGTGGCAAATGGCAGAACTCCCATGTGGGATCTCTGACCTTTTTTCATCTTACCACAAGTGAGGAAAGCCTCGGAGCTTGCCTCTCTGACCACCAAAATAGTAAATGACAACCAATACTGCATTCTGGGGGCATTGCACAGATTAATAACTTCATTCAAGACTTGAAAAATGTGGTGGAGGTTATTTCTGCTTTATTCTCACCCAGCTCACCTATTTGGCCTGTGCATACAACAGAGATTTTTTGAGAAGTACAGTGGTTATGCAATCTACTCAGCTCTTCTGGAGGTTGCTTCATGAACAGCATTGTGACGAGTGCATGCACAGAAGAAAGCTGTCATGGGGCAGACCAGACATCAGCGAGATACGGGAGTTCCATAAAAACTATCTTAATTTCCTCTAAGGGCATGCCAACTGTGACTTAATGACTTCTAATTATGTTCCACATGTTAAGGATCCTATGACCTCTTAACATTGCAATATTGGGGATCCAGCTTTCAATTCATGACACCTTGGAGAACAAACTACATCCAAGGCATAGTGTTAATAACAGCACTAGATATCTTGTGCTATGGAGTGGAAGATAAATTCGACAAAATCTAGTTTTCTTTTACCATAGCAAAATTTCTTAGCATATAATGGCTGGAGTAAATCCAGATTTCTTTTCTTCCAGGGTAAAGATCAGTATCCTGTACTTTATCTCTTTTCCTATGAAGAAAGAGGTTTGATATCTAGTAGTATCTTTTGGCCTTGAAGGCAACATACACTTCAGGCATGCTGTCCATCTGCATTGACCATGTAATTTAAAAAGTCCCAGTTTTGAAATATGCCAAAAACAAGGGAATTCTATTAGAAGATGAGACTTCTATGCAATTTCTTCAGCTATTTGGGTAAATACGGTACATCTGAAAGTAGCTAAATATCAAAATGGTTAATTTTGCAGGCCTTTGTAGGTAATTATAGCATATTAACCTTTAAACTTTGAAAGCAAAGCTACTGTACTCTATAGCTAACAGTTATTTTTAAAGAAGCTGAAACTATGGGCCACTAACTTACCAGGGGTCCCAAGCTCCCCATCATAAATTGGGTGTCTCAGTGCCTATCAGGAAGTTCAACATTTTGTAATAACTTGGTGGATTATGGCAGAGGTATTTCTCAGAAGAATAGTGACATGTTGAGAGCGCACAGTAGCACTCCATCTTTAAACATCAATTATATATATGTGGGTGATTGGGCTTAAGCAGATGTAGAAAGCAAGAGTAAGTGGTAAAAGCAAGTCCTCAGATATGGCTCTAATTTCCACAGTGTGCACTGCTTTTTAACCTATTGCTAATATAAAGGGACTTTTCTCATCCTCATTTCTCAGGGGAACACAGCTCTTTACATTATGTGGGCATCAACCGAACTGGTGGCTGCAGCGCCCTAGCTTCGTTTTGGGTTGGTGCTGAACGTCAGTGGAGAAGGCAAAATTTTCCTGTTGGAGGATTTAAAATAGTTTTGTGAACTTATTGATCATTTTCCCTAGAAAAATAGATTGTTAGAGGTAAAGAATTACATGATTTTAAGGTAGGCCAATAATTTGTCTTGATGAGATTAGGGGCTTGGAAGAGACATGATTCAAAAATCAGTGACACAGGAGTAAAGGAGAAAAATGCATGTCAACAGCTGTCTCAGAATAGGTGCCCACGGTCTATGTGCATGACCACATGAAAAAGCAATTCGTGCACAAGGAAATCTTAATTATAATTAGAAAAGACAATATATCTGCTGGTTATAGGTCAACCTTTTAGGCTTACCATTCCCCATTTTACTTAAGGACCTGAACAAAGTAACCATACTGACCTGAATGGAGATTACACATGGGCTTGAAAATAGATTTCAATTCTCTAAGGACTTCTGGGCTCCAGACACTGTTAAGCCTCTAATCTTCCAGCAATGGAGGCAGCACAGTCTCTAATATGCCACTCTCTCCTGAGAGCATTTACCAATTAATTGTCTGGTGGCAAGTTGGATACAGAGAACCATTTATATATGGAGGAGATAGTGTCTATGCTTCTTGGAGTGCATTTTTACGATGCCCACACATTCACTTTTTCTTCCAACAATACTCTGGCAGACTAATTTTCCTGAACTTAATAAATACCTCATCAATAGTCCTGGCATCCTACTGAGCTGTACTTCTGACCAAGGAGCTCAAGCTCATTTTATGGCAAATGAAGTCCAGAGGTGGGCTCGTATACATGCAATTTATTGTTCATTCGTGTTCCCTTAATTTGAGTCTGCTGGACTGAGAAAGCAGCTGAAGGGAGGTGTGGAGCTCTGCGTGCTGCTTGGAGGTAACAGCTGGTGGGTCAATAGTTTTCTCTAGGATACAGTATATGTTTTAAATCAGCTTCTAATACACTGCTTTCTTTCTCCCAAAGATAGCATTCATAGTTTGTGCAATCAAAGGGTGGAAATGAGATTGAATCTCTGAATCATTTCACTGTGATCCGTAGAGTTCTGCTTACATTCTCTTTCAAAAAATCTGAGCTCTGCTGGAGGAGATTTTTGTTCCCAGAGGAGGAATGCTTCTATGAAAGTCTATAGAAATGGTCCCATTAGCTTGTACTTGACCACTATGGTCTGTTCAGATAAATAGGCAGTCATCTGAGATAATTAATCTTGACCATAAAGAGAAAATTAGATCCCTCCCCCCACTGGTGTATGGAAGAGTATTTCTGGAATTCAGGAGTACAACTGAGGACTTACTATTCTATGTCCACTGGTGAAAATCAGTGGGAAACTATTAACTAAAACAGCCAGAATTTCAGTTGATGCAAACCATTCAAAGATAAAGACTTAGACCAGTGATGTTGGCCTAAGAGTTTTCAGTGGTAACAAATAGCTGGCATTGGTAAACATTCCCTAGGTTCACAACCGCTGGTTTAGGTCAACCTTGTAAGCAACATGAAATATCAAGACTTCTGTATTTATGACTTATGAAAACAGTATGTGATGGAGCACAATAAGAATTATTTTTTCAATAACTTGTTAGTGTTGGAGACCTGGCTAATTTCTCTGGATCCCTCAGTAAATGTAGTTTAAATTTTTTTTTTTTTGGAAATGGAGATTGAACCCAGGACCCTGTGCTTGCCAGGCAAGCACTTATTCCACTGAGCCAAACAAGAGGACATGTGAGTCCATCATTCAATGCAAGAATCAAGCATTGTGCCACACCAAGCTTACATAATTGATTACGGCAAAACAATTTCAGGAAGAATCTCAGGTTTTTTCTTCTTAAAATTAGAGCTTCCTATGAGATGTTGTCTAGAACAAATAAAATGATTTTGATCAAATAATCATTTTTTTTTTAAATTTAAAGGAGCTGATTGACCATATACTTGGTCCCATTCATAGTAAGCAACATAGCCTTTGGAAAATGAATTATATCATGGATTATTATTATTATTTTTTTTTTGAACGAAGTATTGAACCAAGGCCCTTGCACTTGCCAGGGAAGCGCTTATTCTACTGAGCCATCTCCTGGCCCATATGGATATCTTTTGTAATTTCAAAATTAGTACTGTTTCCAGCTTTGGAGAACCAGACATGGGATAATTATAGTTACACCATAGATAATCCTGGTTAACTTGTTGTTAGATAAGAAGACTGCAGGGAGTTACAGACTATTGCCACTCCAGCTTAATTTTAGGAATTTATAGTTAAGAAAGGAAAGCCTAAAACTTGCATTAGGGGGCAGAAGATGATAATTAAATATATTTTAGTATATCTATGTATAGCCTGGTATATAACCAGGGACTCAGCAACAGAAACTAAATCCAGATTCTGTCATTGCACTGTAAATGCCACTGGACAACATTAATGATCATTGAGAATGTGCTCATCATGAGCTGGAGCAGAGTGGAGAGGTCTGGAGAGAACTGTTGAAGATGCAGGTGGGAATGTGTTTGATTTGGGACCCACACTTCAGAGAATGCATCTGTCAATCTGTCTTCCTGTGTATCTGTTTGCTTTAACAAATAATTCAGAAGCAATTAGCTGGTCAGAGAGATGCATATTAATTATTTAAAATTTAAAATTAAGTTAGTATTTTGATCTTTGCTTGTTTATTCGTTATGGATTTTAATTATTGCACTAAACTTTAATTTAGGATACAATCGAGAACAAATTAAAGGTAGTTTTATTTGTAAACTGAGCAGTACAAACTATTGTACTTCTTTATGTTAAAGAGAAAAAATAAAAACAAAGATATAATTAAGACAAAATAGTAGGGGCTAGTGAGATAGCTCTGCGATCCCTGGCACCACATGCCTCACTGGCCCTGCCCCTGGGCATGCTGAGCCAGCCTCCGAGACTGGGTGTGGTGGTGCACTACTGTAATCCCAGAACTGGGGAGGCTGAAAGCATGAGGATCACTACAAGTTCTAGCTGCATAGTGAGACCCTACACAAACAAACAAACAAAAAAAAAAATCAATAATTATGATATAGAGTTTCAAAACAACATAATAGGAAATTAACAATTGTTGTTATAGTGCACATTGAAGAACCTGCTCAGATTGTCAGATATAGGTATGCCAGATTAATCAATTAAATATTAACTGTTCCTTCCAATAAACTAATAGAAATTAGCAGTACAAGTCTCTTAGCTATTGTATGTGTATAAAGCTTTCCTACCTTCTTTTCTCCTTTTGTTGTTCCTTCCTTAGTAAAAGAAGTTAAACATAACAATGAAACTGAGTTTCAAAACAAATTACTAGGAAAGTTACCATAGTTGATTGTGTGTTGTGGTCTTCCTAGCAGTTTTTGACAGTAGAAGACATAGGCATAATAGTTTGTCTATACAGTATTAGTACAAAAGTTTCTTTTTAATGAACCAAGAGAAACTAGCTGTGTAACAGTCTTAACTCTCTTGTGTGTACATACGTATCTTTTCATTTCCCCTTTCTCCAACCATTGTTCCTTTGAAGAATGTCTCCCTGTTCTCTCTCACGCCTACTAATTGTCCTGCTTATTCTCTGGGTTTCTCAATATAGCAGTAATTACCATTCTGTTATTTTCTTAATTAAGAAATTGTTGCGCATAAAGATTTGTTAGAACTCTAGGGCCGAAAGTAGAGTTGATAAATTTTATAAGATGTTCTATGAGAGTTCTTATAGTAAAATTTATATTTCACACATAGATTTTTCTGGTGTTTAACTTTTTATGAAAATCTAATTTGACTAATGTAAAATTCACCCATCATAAATATAAACTTTCATGATAGGTTTCAGTAAATTTGTGGAATTGTGGTATAATCATCACAACCCAGGTTTGAAGTGTTTCAGTCTCTTCACCAAAATATCTTGTCCTTTTTAAGAGCTGAGCCTTACTCTCATTCCCAGGAAACACCTATGCTGCTTTTGCTGGGAGTAAGTTTGGATGTTCTGAATACGTCTTATTAAAGAGCTGTGTGCTGTTGTGCTTGAGATCAATAACATCCCCTAAAGATCTCATGAACTCATTGGAAAGGCGTTTGAAAGGTAAGTGAGTTATGGATGACTTATAGCTGAGTTATTTATGGGTGGAGTCCCATCAATAGCTGTTCCACTGGACGTGGATCTGAAAGAGTGCATTTCCATCCCTGAACCCTCCTTTCTCTCTTTGCCTCCTGGCTATATGAGTGAGCAGCTGTCCTTCTCCCAGGCCTTTCCATTTCTGCTTGGACCCAGCTGACCTGGAAAGAGTGAGACTCCTAAAACTGTGAACCAAATAAATCTCTCTCATTCAAGTTGTTGGTTTTGGGTGTTGTGGCTCAGTGGAAAAGAAAGTGATAAGATAAACAGTATCTAGACTTTCGTTTCTAGCTTTTTCTGCTTAGCATGTTGTTTTGAGTTTTATTATTTTGAAGATTTACATCAGCAGTTTCATTTACTGCCCAGAGGAGTTCTGCTTAGTCTACATATTCATCATTATTGTATACATTCAACAGTGGTGAATGTATATACAGGTGTAGGTTGTGTCTAGCTTTTGGCTACTACACATGCAGTTTTGTATGTATGTATTTCCTGTTTTTCTAAGTTAAAGCCCCAAAAGTTAAGTTATAGGATTGTATGGTAGGTTTATATTTAACTTTTTATTTAATATTTAACTTTTTTTCCCAAGAGGCTACACCATTATTCCTGCCAGTAGGCTATGAGGGTTTCAACTTCTTTATGTTGTTAGTATGCTTTTAAAAATTTTCATGATTATAGCTATTCTAGTGGGACAAAGTGTCACACAGTTATAAGTCTTAGTGTAATTTTGTTTTAATTCTCTAGTGATAAATCATAGGTATCTTTTCATTTGCTTATTTAAAATCCATATAGCATCATCTCTCAAGTCTTTGCCTTATTTTTAATTTAGGTTGTTTGTCTTCTTATTGGCTTGCAAGTGTTCCTTATATGATCAGGCTTAGCTTCCTGTGTTAGTATGTGACTTGCAGTATTATCTCCGAGTATGTTATTCCTTTTCTTTTTCTTTAAATGATAATTTGGAAAGGCAGTTTTTCATCTTGCTATAACCCATTATAGATCATTATTTTTCTCTTTTGTAGAGTTTGCCTTTGAAATAACATCTGAAACTTTTTGTCTAGGCCAAGGTCATGAAAATATTGTGTTTTCCTTATAACTTTTATAGTTTTAATTCTTATATTTGTCTTTATTTGATTTTGAGCTGATATTTTTAATTGTTTGAGATAAGATTTTAATTTTTTTGCACATGGATATTCAATATTTTGAACAATATTTTATGCTTTACCTGAAATTCCATGGTATCTTCATCAGTTAGTTGATCATAGAAGGATTACTTTTCCATTCTGAATTGTTGTATTGAGTTTTTCTTATGTCAGTATCTCACTGTCTTGGTTACCATAGCTTTACAGTAAGTTTTCAAATAGGTAAGTACTGCTTTAAATATATATATATGGAACCAGGGATTGAACTCGGGTCCTTGTGCTTGCCAGGGAAGCACTTATTCCACTAAGCCATCTCCCCGGCCCCTTATTTATATTTTTTTGAAATTGAAAGAAAAAGTTACTGAAGATCTGAAAAGCAATTCCTAAAAGACTGACTTTTCCAGAAAACTGTAGCTATACAAATTATTGCATGTGTCATGTTAAAATGTGCATTAGACACAAATATAAAACCCTAAAACAATTCACCATTCTTCAACAATTTGACCAAAGATAAAAATGCCAAGAAACAACATGGATGACTTGCAAAGACTGGGTTCTTTAAGTCCTGTGAAAAGAAAAGAGCACAAATGGGTGAGTGTGTTCAGTTATACATGGTGAATTATACTTTTGGCTCTAGGACTAGAACATCATGTCATATGGCATTAACACGTATTATAAAAGTGTGTAATGTCAATGGAATAGAACCAACAGCATTTGAAAGCAGCTCTGTCAACTGGGCAATAAAAAGAGTTTACCACATCTCTCTGTTGTGAATCATTGAATATATTGGTAGCAACTTTGAAATGCAAAAAAGAAAGAAAAATAGAGCTGTAAACCCTTCTATTTTCTGTTTAAAATAAAAAAAAACAAACAAACATCAACTCTGTTATACACCAATATCTTCAAAGTACATTATTTGTACAAGAGAAAGACTAGAACAAAAGTGTGTCCACAGAGACCCAAACATGGGAGAGAGGGTCCCACACTGCTTTTGATGGTACTCAGGAGGGGCCACTTCATAATCATTGGCACTAAACAAAGTTGTCAAATTCTTCTCCAGATACTTGAGGAATCAGGAAGATAATTCAGTAATAAATCAAGGCCGTTCTCACCTAAAGTTGTATAGGCCAACACCGCTCCAGTTCATATAAATAATCTCAGTAGATGTAGTGCTCCCTACACCTGGAACATGGGCATCGAAGGGCAATTGGCCAGGGTCTCAGTGCACGTATGGTCTCTCAAATTTGTAGAGGAGCTGAGTGCCCAGCATCACATTGAAGTATTCGTTTATCCCTGCTACAACCTTCACAGCACACTGCTTATTATCTGTGTTCATCAAGATTTCTTATAATTTGCTGTCTACTAGAATGGAAGGCTTCCTTGACAGGAAGACAAAAGAGCTGCTTCTGTGTAGTAATTAGGTCCCAGTCATCAAAACATCATGGTTTTAGCTTTTTAAGGATCTTCTTACTCTAACTTCAACTCTAGTCAAATATCTCTCTTCATTCCACAGTAGGATCACCAGGACTGTCTTCTTCCAACAAGGGTCTCACTGTTATTACCACCATCTCCATTGCCTGGGGTTTTCTGTTTGTCCTTTTTAGTTTTTGCTTCAACCCTTTTCTGTTGCAGCCCAGAAACCTTCTTTCCTGGAGCGACCCCTCTTATCTTTCCCTCTGCATATTACTCCTGATTGGCTTTTTGAAGTTCACACTGTTTCTGCAGATCGGTGCCCACATACTGAGTACTCTACTGTCTGGAACCCAAACATTCCAATTTTTATTCCAACCATTGCAGTGTATAACGTATTTTACTTGTTTGTCCTTTATGGTACCCTGTACACACTTTGCATCATAACAAAGAGGTCTATGGAAGCACAGCACTTGTTCATCCTCTTGGAACTTGGGCTGTGGGTCCTGATTGCGCAGCACTCATAAGTGCCTCCTTCTTCCCCACCTCTGACTGCCACCTCTCTACCCCACCCAAGGTAGCCTCAGATGCCATCAGGCACAACCGCCTACAAGCTAGGCCAGCGCCCGCAGATGCCACAGTGCTGCAACCACGCAGCCACCACCAGCCCACAGTTAAATTTATTTTCTTTAAAACATTTTTGGAGTTATTTTTGTCTGTAGTTTTGGGAAAATTTATTATTTCCATATAAATTTTGGAGCAAGCTTTTTTGGTGGGATTTTATAGGAATTAGGTACAATCTGAAAATCAACTTTTTAATGTTGTTTGTGTATCCTACCTTTTGTGGTGTATTATTCTGGTAGATTTTATGAATTTTTAGAATTTCCTTGAAATAGAATCAGGTCATCAACAAATAAAGATAGATTCACATCTTTATATCTTTTATGAAATATTTAATTTTTCTTTCTTTCTTTCTTTCTTTCTTTCTTTCTTTCTTTCTTTCTTTCTTTCTTTCTTTCTTTCTTTCTTTCTTCCTTTCTTTCCTTATCTTGTTGAATTGGCTAGAACTATCTGTACAATTCAATACAGGAAACAAAAGCAAATTTCCTTATTTTGTTCCTTATGTTGAAAAAAAAAGCAGTTACTCTTTCCTTAAACATATTAGCTATATGGCTTTTCTGCATGCCATTCATCATAGTGAGGGCATTCTGCTGTTCCTGGTGTTTTTTTTTTTAATGTGTACATATTAATGAAAATGGAGCTGGGCTTGATGGTACATTCCTATTAACCCTACCCTCTGGAAACTAAGGCAGGATAAAGTCAAGTTTGATGCCAGTCTGAGTAGTTTAACAATTTGGCAAGACTCTTAAGAGAAAAGAGAGATTTTTCTTCTTATGAATTTTGTACCTTTTTAATGTATTTGTGCAGGGTCTCACAATGCAGCTTGGACTGTAGTGATCCTGCTGTTTTTAGCTTCCCCAGTTCTGGGATTACAGGCGTGCACCACCATGTCCAGTCTCAGTGGCTGGTTTAGTGCACCTGGGGGCAGAGCTGGTGCAGCATGTGGTGCCAGAGATTGAACCCCAGTCCCTCTGCTTGCCTCAGCAGGTGCTTAGTCCCCTGAACTATCTTGCTGGCCCTAAATTTTGTGTCATTTGAAGAAAATCTTTCCATTTCTTCCACTGCCTTGGTCCCAGTGGTCGCTTTGTTTACATCAATTTTTATGAGTTCAATTTCTTTGTAATATACATGTAAACAAGATTATGTAGCATTTTCCTTTCTGTGTCTGACTTATCTTACTTATCACAATATCCTCTACCCTTATCTTTGTTCCAAATGACTAGATAGGGGGTTTTGCCAGACAGCTCAGTTGTTTAAAGTGCTGCTTGGGTAAATGCAGGCAGACACATAGGACCGCGGTTTGATTCCCAACTCCAGAAACTGTACCAGACCTGCCCTAAAGGCAGCCTGAAGAAGTAAAAAAAAAAAATAATTCCCAAATGACTGAATAGATTTCTTTTTTAGGACTGAATGCCATTCCATCATACACACATATCACATTTTCTTTGTGTATTGACCCCTTGATGGATGCCTAGGCTGTGTGCATGTTTGGTTACTGTGAACAGAGCCACAGTGAACAGGGAAGGCAGCTGGCTCTTTCATAGAATGATTTCAACTACTTTGTATGCATAATGAAGTTCCTTCTGTTGTAAGATTGCTGGGTTTTATGTTTCATTCTGTTAACAAGGTGCATTATATCAATCAATTTTCATATTCCCCAAATAAACCCTCTCTTTGCATGAAGTATGATCTTTTTAATGTGTTGCTGAATTTTATCTGTTAGTATTTTATTCAGGACTTTTGTATCAATATGTTTAAGAGATGCTAAACTATAGACTTTTTCTCGCAGTGTGTTTCTTGCTCTAGTATCAGTGCAGTACTGGCCCCTTAAAATGGTTTGGGCAGCATTCCTGCCTCTTCAATTTTTATCTTCAGAAAACTTTAAGAGAATGGCCTTTTCGCTTCTTTCCTGAATATACTAGTGAAGTCTCCAGTTCTTTGGAAGGATGTTTTTGTTTTTTATTACTAGTTTGATCAATTTACTGGAGGTGTATTTAGATTTTTCTATTTCTTCTTGAGAGGGTTTATTAAATCCAGATATTTCTTCATTCATATTTATCTGATTTGTTGGCATAGAATCACTTATAGTGCTTTCTAATAATCTTTTCTATTTCTATAAGATTGATGGCCCACATGTATTTTTGATTTTAGGACTCAGTCTCTCTCTCTGTTATTTCAGAACCTCTTTTTTCCTTTTTTTGAAACTCCTGTCATTTATAAGTCTATTTCCTTGATGTTGTCTCAAAGATCTCTGAATGTGTTATCTTCTTCTGTCATTTAGGAGTAGATCATTTCTATTATCAATTTTCCGGTTAAAGAATTTCTATTGGTCTATTTTTTTTTTTTTTTCCTTTCTTTTTTTGGCTAGCTCCTTAAGGACAGGTCTGGTGCAGCTTGTGGATCTCAGGATCCAACTGTGGTCCCCTGTGCCTGACTGAGTTTGTCCATGCAGGCACTTTAAACAACTGAGCAAAGCTGCAAGGCCCCTATTGATGTATTTTTAAACTTATTGATCCTTTTAGTTTTATTTCATATCTCCCATTGAATCATTCTAGAGAATTTTTCTTTGCAGTAATCTTACTTTTCTATTTTAAAATTTTCCATTGAGTTCTTCTTTACAATTCGTATTTTTAAATTGAGATGATATTTGATAATTCATTGTCAACATATTTTCCTATAATTCTTTAGACAGGGATTTCTTTGGTTCTATATATTATATATAATATAATATATTATATATATATAATTTTTGGAAGTGTTTGTTTATTAAGTCTAATCTGGCATACTTAGAA